>BMAW01060662.1:2086869-2098076 GCA_019974015.1 Nephila pilipes
TTAAGAAATAAATGAATCAAATTAAATTAACTATTTAAGAAATAAATTAATCAAATTAAATTAACTATTACCTGAAACATTTTTAATACTAGCCTATTTCAGTGTCCTAGCCTGTTAACAGATTGATTGTTTATTAGCGGTGCACTTAGAAGCAACACGAGGAGGGCTATTGGAGATGGTAATTATGAACTTGGGTTGAGTAACGGAAGCGAATGTGAGGTGGCATCCCTCTATGCAAACTTCCAGATCCACGTATGGCCTTTGCTTCCAGTCTGACGTACATAAACTCCATTACGCAACAGACCTTTAGTGGCGTAGGACTCGAGCGCATGACTCGACGGTCAAAAAATAGGGTCTTTAGCTCACGACTATAACCCCTCGATCACTGGAGACATATCAATAATTTCTAAATCGAAATTGTTCGTAAAGTTAAAATATGTAAAAATTTTGAACTTATGTCTAATTTTTTTTCTAATTCCATATTAAATAAAAAAAAATCAATTAATTAATTTAAAAAATTAAAAAAAAAACTGCAAAAATGTGCTACTTAAAATTTATTTCTTTTGAGAAACACTAATTTTTCGGGATATTAGTAACACTAAATATGGGTGCGATTTCGAAAAAAATATTTTTCTATTGATTTCATATAATTCAGCTTTCGATAAAACTGAATATAAAGTATCAGTCCGTAACAAATATATGTCCGTTCGATTTCTTTTCTTTGCTCCTTTTTCTGATACACAAATAAAGGTAATTTCTGTACCGTATACTTTTAGTGAATTCTATGTACAAATTACAATTTAGAGGTAAAGGGAATGAGAGAGAGAGAGAGAGGAGAGGAGAATTTTTTCTAAACCCTTTTTTATTGTTAGTTTTGAACGACATTTATAAATAATTCTTCGTTTAAAATATGAAATATAATGACTAATTTAAAAAGAAGTATTAATATATATATATATATATATATATATATATATATATATATATATATAAGAAATTGAAGAAAAGACATTTGTTAAAATAGTAATTTATATCTTGAGTAAATATATCTCATTAGCCCCAGACTTAATTATACTTATTATAATATTTTTATTACTAAGCTAAAAGCAGGAGAGTCTCCTACGTAAAGAATTCCTTCGAATTTACTGTTTGTAAGTCACACTTCTGCAAATTCAATGCAATATTTAAAAGGAATTCCGAAAAACCTTTTCTTTGAGTTGTTATAAATCTTAGTTCTTTCATACAAAGTTAAAATTTCTTATACGTAACATTAAAGTTGTTTCCCACATTTCACAGTTTCCAGAAGGCATATCAAATTATTTTTTAATAATTTACCTTTAATGCTTAGAAACATTATTTTTAAATTTTTAAGTTAAAAAACACATGATTTATCATTGTTCTCACGCTCTAAATTGTTTTTAGGTTGATATAAAACCTTTCTAATAGTACGATTCTCTATAATGACAACTATAAAACATTTTTGAGTTCATATAGGGAAAAAAACCCTCTTATTTCATTATTTATAAACAAAAAAATATTTTCTATTTATTAAATTCTACTTGTTTCGTGTATTTCAAATATTACTGAAAGGTAAGCAAAATTTTATTTAGCATTTAATGTTTAAATTTACCCCCAAAAATATATTCATTTTATTAAGGATATATATTAAGCCAACAACAATTTCCCACGAAACCATCAGATCAACTCAAACACCTTCACACCACACAAACCTACACAATCACCCCTCACCTGATCAAACCCGGCTCATTTACACAACTCCAACCAGATAACATCCCATAAAACGGAAAACGATTCCCCACTTTGCTCTTGGCGCTCTTTTGGCGCCTGTGAGTGGCACCTCATGAGCTACAACCCTACCTTTCTTAATGACAGGCGGAAAGCGGAAAGCGGTCGCATCCCCGGCGTAAATGGCGGGAGGGCAACCGGCGAAGGGTCAGCTTCGATCCCTCCCAACAGATTAATTCTCGACCACCGCCTCGTTTACCCATTAACACCTTCCGTCGATTGGGAAGGGGGGGGGGGAAACCGCGTAATTTCGGATTTTACTCGCAAACCGTGAGGATGGGAGACGTGGTCATTTGCTTTGTTAAGGCTTTCTCTCTGTCTGTTAGGGTTTTAAGGGTTCCTGGTACTTAAGGGAGAGGCCGTTTGCATTTAAATGTGACCAAATGTTTTGAATTTTATTCATCAGTTGGGGCTCTTGCTTTGTTTGGACTTGAGTGAATTTTAATATGGGCTTAATTAAGAATAAGTTATGATAATTTTCAAGTTTTGTACTTAATGTTTGGCAGCAAATGCCTTTCAAAGCGAAGCAAAATTTTATTTTTTCCGATTTTAGATAATTATTTCCAAACAGATCCGATTATTTCTAAATTTAAAAAAAAAAAATATTTATCATTTGTTAAAAGAGTTGCTATTTTGAAACATTTACAGAACAATTGTTAATGTTAGCGCTTTACACTTTGTAATCTATAGTACAAAGTTTGTACAGTTGGTTATTTGGCTACAGTTGTATGGGTGGAGTAAATATATACAATATAAGTTAATTGAAATTTATCAAACTTTTAGATTTAGAAATTATCATTACAAAAAAGTAAAAAAAAAATGATAAAATAACTTTTTAAAATTGTTTAAACGTATGTAAATAATTGCGCAAAAAGAGCGTGTTAACTAGACAACAGTTCATTAATAATGAATACTTAAAAAAAGATAAAATCTTAATAATGATGATTTTAACTTAGAAACTTGACAATATGAAATTGGCAGGTAATTAATTATACTTATTTTCAGAATTCAAACGAAGAAATGGAGCGAGTGGATTTGAATGCGAAACACAATATTTGTAACACATCAAAATTTATGTGTTTGTTCTATTAATTATATAACTCAGAAATCTATTTATTTATATTTTTTTTGAGAAACATTAAGTACTGTCGTTCTTTGTAATTTTTTAAATGTCACTTTTTATTTCAATCAAACGTGCAAATTTCTTCACGTTTGCTTGTTGTGTCTTAGGATTTTAATTTAGAAAATTAAAATCCTAAAACACAATTTTTTTTTTACCTTCCTAAAGAACTTAGGTATATTAAAGATACAAACACAGTAATAAACAAGGAAAATTATTTTAAATTTCAAACACAATCATTTATAGGTGAATTTTATTACATAAACGATACAAAAATCATTTTACTGGAGTAATTAAACATTAACTGACATTGAAAAAATAATCTCCTTTGATTCATTTCTTTTTATCCAAAACATTTTTCACAGCATTAAAAAATTCTAGCGTTTCATAATTTTCTCTATTCTTAAGTACTTGGTATTATTCGAAGAAATTTGTAACATTAATCTTGAGATTCAAAAGTATTCTCACTTCTGAATAACAGTTAATGTAACTAGAGTTTCAACATAGTTGCAAATCATCATGTTTAGAATATTTTCATCAAATAATAATTCCAACACAGAATTAATACTATGAAATTCAATCAGTATCATTACCACCCACCCGCACCCATTTTATTTTAAACTGTCTTTTTTGAAAATACAGAACTCTAAGTTATTAAAATAACCGAGTTGGATAGTTTCACATTGTACAAATTCTAAAGCATAATAAAATAGTTAAATTTAGAAGATATTTTAAAAAAATAATTAATTAAATTTCATTAAAACTATATGTAAATTCGAACGTTCCCACATTCATAATTTACATAATAATAATAATGCATAAGTAAAAAAAATATTATTTAAGAATCTAAGAACGTTTCATTATTGTAAACGTTAAGTGAATTTTTCGCAATGTAAGAAATGAAAATTTCTAATAACTATTTTTCCTATCAGATGATATTTTCTCGTGTAAATTCAATTATTTTCTGAAGTTACAAGATATATTAATAAAATCAATTTTTTACACGTAGTAAAAAAATAGAATTGCAAAACTGTATTTTTTGTCTTCTGAGACTATTCGTCAAAATTTTATAAGCATTTCTAATATTAAAATACACCAATGTACAGTAGAAACTAGCAGTCTGCAACTTCTATATTAGAAATTACAGTAAAATTAAAGAAAGATTGGTAATAAATATAATCGTAATAAGCTTTAATAATGTATAATTGGATTTTACCTCGTATTTTTCTTCAACTAAGCTTTAGGGATATTGTTATGACATTATTTAGTTTGAGAATATCTGCTTTTGAAACAGTCGGGATTTATGTAAGTTAGCAATAATGCATAAGAAGAGCAGTGAATAAGAATGATCAGAGAGCGAGATTGAAAGTGTTTATCGGCACACGACGTTTTATTTCTGGAGATTGTTCTATGATCGGATTGCTGAGATTGAAATTTGATTCGCTCCTGACTCGGATCCACTTTTGTGGTTGGTCAGATAAGTAGAATTTTCTGATAATCCTTTGTTGAGGACTCGGAAGGGTTTTTGCTCCTCATTCGTTAATTTCTGGAATACTCTTTAATAAGAATAAATATTGGTCAAATATTTGACTGTCTGGTTCTTTAAATGCCTAATTACTGAACGAAATTTGAAGAGCAAATCATTAATAGCGATGTAGGGGCGTTACAAATTAAAGAAAAAATGACCAATAAAAAATCAGGGTAGCAAAAGCGATATAATTATCTGATTTGATGTATGTTATCAATTTTAATCAGGAGAATTCTCAGGACTATATCTATTACGTTTAGTGGTCTATTAAAAATTAAGTTATAAATAAGGGTAAGTTTCAATAAGAAGAACTTTTAGAAACCAACAAACTTTTAATATAATTTCATAAAAGAATTTGTAAAACGCTTGTTAAATTCTTATTGTTTTTATCTCGAATATTTGTATTTTCTTCGCAATTTATTTTTTCATAATTGCTGAGATTTTTTTTTTCTAACCAAAACAAACTTTTAATAATAATTAGCAGGAAAGTTTTATTAATGAATGAATGAAAAGAAAGTATTTAATTAAGATAATTGACTTTTTTTGCATCCTTTTTTATGGATAACAAACTTTTGAAATTGTCTTCATCATATTTGGGTTGCATTACTATATTCTTCTCTAAAATCTAAAAAAATAGTTCCTGTAAAGTGTAATTAATCTGATAGTATGAGATTTATATATAACATAATTTTTTTAAAAAAATTGTCTTAAAAAATCCAAAAATTACTCTATTATCGGCTTCAATTTATTCTAATCTTATAATTCTATATAATTCTAAATCTTATATATCGGAACACTATACAATACATCTAATACCTTTCACGTAAAATTCAAATTGAATTCAATTTAAGGTACGTAAATTTATCTTGTGATACTTATCCAAAGAATCTTACTCGTACCTTTATGAAAAAGCACGCTGTATGTAATACCTGTACAACCCGTAATTCATCATGTGCATAGAGGTCTCTCGAAATATGTATGTGATACCTGATTAATTATATCCATCAATTTCGTATAGCATATCACGTATTCACAATTAAGTGCTTATGAATACCATGCAGACTACCATTTACAATATCAGGGGGAGAGGATCAATGGAATCACTAGCGTTACAGCAAATGGAATGATCTGAGCACCATTTGTAATTCCCTTACCGGGTGGTTAACAGGAAATTATTGAATTGATTACCCCTAAGAGAATTGCGGATTACCTACAGTTCGAAATTGTTCAGTAAATCAGTCAATTGCATCATGCATGTCTCACACACTATTCACCATATAACAAAATCAATTATTGTTTTTTACCGAGTAAAAGAGCATTTTGGAAAAGATGATATTTTAATAAATCAAAACAACGACCATGAAAATATTCATTCAGGCTGTGATACTTTAAAACTGGTTTAGCTACGAATTTTAGTCCTCATCCAGATTAAGCATTTTAAATTACTTTATCTTCTTTTTCGACTTTAATATCTCGATTTTTATTATGTGTATTTAAGTAAGGCTTAAGTTTTTTTAGACCACTGTATTAACTGAAAATTTTTTAGTAATTAGTTTTCTCTTTAAAATTTAAATATTTTAATTGCTGTTACTAGGTAATTTATTATCCGCTTACATACTGTATATATAATGTAAATATAATATAATATATGTATATATATATATATATATATATATATATATACTTCTACTGTACAGATTTGACTCTACATTTTATTCATAATATATATATATATATATATATATATATATATATATATATATTATGTGTGTGTATATATATATATATATATAGTGTGTGTGTGTGTTTGTGTGTGTATAATAGTGAGACTTTATTGAAAAGTATTGCATCCAAGTGTCAATTCTTTTTTTTAATAGTTTGTTACCAGATTTTCACAGTTCTTGATATACCTGAAAACTACATGTATCCTCTATAAAATACAATATTCGATTTTTGTTATAGGACCCCTCCCTATTCATTCTCTTGCTTCAAAGCGTGACTAAATGCGCAAAAACTTTGGGAAAGAATCCGGTGGTGGTTGTCGTCACAAGGCTTTATTGGCAGTTTTTTTTTTTTTTTTTTTTTATCTCTCTGCAGAACGAAAGTGATTATCTTCGAGGTATTTTTTTACCTTTGACACAGAGTAAAAGTGGAAAGGATCAAGGTCGGTGCTTCAACCTCATCTCCATGCGGTTGCCATCTTCTTTAGTTATCATCACATCAATGACATTTGAGAACAAAGAAAACGAATGCATTACATAGAGGATATATGTAGCTTCTAGGGTATTACAAATTTTTTTTAGAATCGAGAAACAAATAAAAGCCACTCTGATACTGGTCATTCAAATTCCGCGTGTTGTGTGTGTGTCAAAATAGGCAACGAATTAATAATACAATGCAGAATTCAGCACAATGAAATTGGAAATGTGCAGAAAAATCTTTTCTTAAGAGATATAGAAATCTATTGAATATTTTTTCAATCGTACCTATGAGGCCATTTCTTGCTACATAATTTTCTAAATTTTTTAACAAAATTTATTAAATACAATTTTGTAAGTATTTGAGTTTATTGCTTTTAAACTATCAAGTATTTATTGTTTACAAACGTATATTTTTTATTCCCTTAGTGGATCAATCGATAGAAATATATTATTTTAAAATCATTTGATAACGATTTTACCCTTTTCACATTTTTCCTTCAAAAGGGTTTTATTTATTGAGAAATAAATAACCATTTATTTCAGTTCTTAAAGAAATTTGGTCTTAAAAATAATTTTTAAATTTTAGAACACTTTTTCACAAAAAGAAAATTATTAAAATTACAAAATTTTACTACACCATCAGAACTTTTTTTTCGACAAATTTTTCTTTGCTTATGTTACTGAGGAGAAAAGAAAGCGTGTAAAAAATTTCTCGTGTTAACAAATTTCCCTACTTCTAGAATTAAAAAGTACTGCGATTGTAAAATATTTATTATCCCGAACAACTAATAATGGTTGAAATAATACTCTAAAAAATTAGCACTGTAACGTCATGGCCCCAGGATTTGTGGAATGGCTCGGAAGCGTGAAGGAATCCCACATCTTAATTAAAATTACTTCTTTAATTTACAATTGTATGAGTTTTTCTCAAGTTACAAAACGCTATCCCCTTGTTACTTTTTGCACAATGTCACGAAAAAAATATCACAAATAAAATATCACGTACAAAATTCTACGAATAGGAATATTTACTTATGAATTCAGTCAATAAGAGACAGAATTCACCAAAATAGCACGAGCAGAGGAATAGTATAAATCGCAACCTCTCTCACTCCTTGCGGGATCACCTCCTTTCGCTCACGTCGTAGGATCTCCTCTTCGCCTCCTTCTTTGTTTTTCTCCGCCTCTTTTAAATCCCAGGGTAGGGCTGACACACGTCCCGTTCGATTCATTTTCATTTCCGATTGGACGGCCAATGACTTTCACAAAAAGCCTCTCTCCCTCAACACCATTCGTTCTTATCGTACAATATCCAGTTTAACTCACTGGCATGCAGGTGCCTCATGTCCTATGTCATAGTTCACAATTCCTCATAAGGGTGGATCCTTGTCACGCCTGTGTAGCAGAGCCATGTATTCAATGAATGCACGAAAGCAGCTAACCTCAGGTATGGCTTATTTATTGCCCACTTTGGAGAAATAAACCCTTTTATTACGCCTTTGAATGGGGAATCGAGAAACAAAAATGGCAGTTCGATACAAATCTCTCTGATGGAAGATTATCTATAAGCTAATTTACAGATGTCTGTGACGGGGGTTATCTATATGCTACGTTACAGCACACATTTTTAAAAATTTAACTCTAGCTGAGTTTGCATAATTGATTTAATTCTATGTGATGTAAATAATTCTATTTACCAATATCGAACATAAATTCAGAAACAAAAATTTCGATTGCTTAATTGAGAATTCATATGATAAATCCACGTAACCGTGAGTTAAAAATAGTTTTTAATCAAATGAATAAATTAATAAAAATAATATGTGGAAAGGATCGATATATATTTGCGTATTAACTTTGTAATAAAAGCAACTCAAGGACTATTGGCGAAGAACTTTATTATTTCGAGCCATGGTCAAATGACGAGGACTACATTAAAACTGGCCCTGCACTTTCCGCATTCTCACGATACTAATGTGAGGACTTTGTGCCACGACAGTTTGAACACGCAGCAGAACCGATGCGCGTGGTGAATGCGCGACAGGTTATTAGTGAAATATGATTTAAATATACCGATCCACTAGAGCATTGCCAGCCACGAGTTCATGTTCATAACCATGACCATTTGGCAACCATGGTATCATCCGTCAAAAAGAAGGTAAATTAATTTTATATTAGCAGTTGTTGATTCAAACATGTTTTTAAATTGTGGGAGTAAAAATTTCCCTCCTCCTCTTTTTTTTTTTTTTTTTTTTTCGGTTCTGAATGAAATTTTTATTTCCAAATATAGCAACTAAAGGGAAAATATTTGTAAATTTTTTCTGAAATTTAGAAATTGTGATAAAGTTGTAAAATCTTTAAAAAAAATTATACTAATGATAAATGTTTTTCAAAGGAGTTTTTAAAACTATTACTCATCAAATGAATTTGTCTGTGAGATTTTATATAGAGGTTTACTAACATATTTTCCTTACTTTAATTCAATAGGGAATTTTTTTAGATGAACGAAGAATTTAATTGGGCATCTCGATTGGTTGGAGTTCGAGCTTCCAGCATTTTATTCAAAAAATTTCATATTATTTTAAACACTATATTTCAGCTACCAAAAAATTTTTCTTTAGTAAAAATGCCAAATCAATAGAATGACTAATTTTTTAATTATTCCTCCTCCCTTCCATTCCTTAAAAATCCTACATCGACATCCTGCCTTATTTTTATTTAAATTACAACAATTATTCTCATCTTAGAGTCACAATTAAGAAAACAACTAGTTAGTCCTTTTTTGCTAATGAGCCCCAAGCCTTTACTTGTCCTTTTCCCCAAAGCGGTCATTAACACGGCATCTTCTTTTAATCAACTCCAAGCATTCACAACATAACCGCTTTTAATAAACAAACACATTCCTCCGCCGCTGTGATTAATAATCTACCACTGGAGAGCTCTCCCTTTGGATTATTAATAAAGAGCTTCTTCTCATTTTCTATCCTTTCCATTAAAACCCCATCCAATTAAACCCAACGCCTCTACGAAATTAACCGCCGCATAAACAAAATAACACTTTCCCCCACTCTCTGCTCCTCTCTAGCTCTAAACACTCTCTTTTCCCGCGAAAAATAAATAAAACAACAACGGGGAGCAGCCTATCGAATGAGGGAAACCTAATTTTTATTCCGAGTTATCTTACTCCTTGTTTGCTTTTTTTAGTTTCATTTTGGGTTGTTTTGGGTTTTGTTTTATTTTATTGCTTTTTTCCCTCCCTTTCTTGACAGCGGCGGGTTTCTTTTTGACATTTAGTCCAACCCCTTTGCGCTTGGGAATTTAAAAGCCGTTATTGACAGCTTTGGTCCGTGATTGGGCAAGGGGGTTAATGGAAGTTGTGCGCGCGCATATTTTGAGATCTGGTGGCTGTTCTGGAGAAGTGTGGTATCCCGGTTGAAAGTTGGGAAGTGATAAGGGTGGTATGGGATATAGTACTTTTCTTTCATTCGCAGACATAAAATCTAGAATGTTCATATTGATCGGATGTTAAAAATAGTATTCATTTATGTTTAACTTTTTTTCTATACTATGTTAGTCAAAACAATTATGTATTATATTGAAAATGTTTCTTCAAAATATTTTGTAGTGTCTTATTATCTAAATCCTGATACAAAGAGTGATAAAAAAAATAAATAAAAACTTGCGAATGTAAAACTGAGAATTTAAGCAATTTTTCAGAAATTTTAAATTAAAACGTTTAAATAAATATGATAAAACCATATTTTATTTTATTTTAAAGGTATTTTTTCAATAAAATATTTTTCTTAAAATTTTTGATGCATGAATTTGGTCATACATTTTTCTTCGGGAAAAAAAAAGAAAGAAAAAATCTGGTTTCTTTTTGTTTTGAATTAAACTGTCCCGAAAAGCAACAGGAGAGCTGTCGGAGATGGATCTCGAAGGTTTGAACAACTCTTAGGTCAAGAGGCTGACATCTGAAGTGACTCCCTTTACATCATATCCATGACACACCAATGAGAGGACTTGGAGCTTCTATAGATTTAATGTTCATCTGCTTTGACAGTCTTTAGAAGTACAAGGCTCAAATTGAATCTCATCGGTTATGAATGCGTTACGCTATTAAAAGGACAGGAATAGGACATGGATATCTGTTGGTAGAGACGTAAGCATTGCGGGCTTCGTATCCTTATATCAATTTTATCCAAGATTATGTTACCAAAAATAGGATAAACTGCTCATCGGCTTCGAAATCCATTGGAGGCATGCTGGGAAAGTTTGTGAAGAGAAAAAGCTATTCGTATACGTAACCATCAACAATTGCTCAAATTGCTTAGTCCTAAATGTATATTTAAAACAATTTTCATATAATTGTAAAAAACAACAACTAATGCTTATATTTTGCTTTTAAAAGTTTGCTTAAATGATTGCTTTAAAACAGAGGCAAATTTTGGTTTTTTATTAAAATAACCGTTTCTAAAAAAATCAGTAAAATAAATTTTCATTCTTTAAATAAATATTATTATTAAAATTATAATTCATTAAATAAATATTA
>BMAW01060662.1:2098086-2119768 GCA_019974015.1 Nephila pilipes
AAATTATAATTCATTAAATAAATATTATTATTAAAATTATAATTCATAGAAAAATATCAATGAATTATAATACTTCTTTCAACTTAAAAATTATCCTCTTAATTTTAATAATTCTTCAGAATAATCTTACATCAATGTCCATATAAATTGCACGTTAAATATTTATGTCATTTTTTTTTATTTATTTTTGCATTTTAATAATAAAAAAAAAAGCAAAAAATGTATTGATTTTTTTTTTTTTCACTACCTCGTTTTGGTAAAAGAAATTGACATGTAAACAGTGAAGTTAATAGTTTTATTTAAAGAGTTAAACAGTGAAAAAAAATTTAATATTTTACTTTTAACATGAACTTGTTATATTTAATATCTTTTTTATTAGCAGAGTTGTGTAATTTACTTACTTAGATACTTTGGATCGCGTTTTTCTTAATACATTTAACTTTAATTACTCTTTAATAAATTTCTCCTGTTTTAATTTTATTTAATCTTTTATGGCATCTTATACTTATGTTATATTTTCCAACGTATTGAATTTTCGATTGCTGCTAATTTAAAACACGCTTTTTGCTCTGTGAAACCTGTTATCTCACAACCATAGCCTTTTATGTTTTAATTTAATCTCTTTTATGGTATCTTACGGTTATTTTATACTTTCCAATATATTAATATTCTTCGAAGTCTATTAATTTCTAACTTACCTTTTCCTCTGTAAAACTTACTACCTTACAACAATAGCCTTTCAACAGAAAAAACAACCTTAAATGTTCTAACAGATTTATTGCACTCGCTTATATAAGAACTAACATATTTCTATAATTTTACTCATGTTATCATTTTGCACTCTCATGCATAATTCACTATAAATAAATTTAAAATTTTAGTCTGATTTAAAGAAAATTATATTGTTACAAAGAAGTTAATTTGACAGAAATTTTTGATTTTGCAATTTTTAAAGTATATTAACGGATGGTGCGCGCTATTTCAATTTTGAATAATTGAGTATTTCAAATAAATTAAGTGATGTTATGGATTTCAATTGATAAAATGAATTAACAGAATAAAAAAAACTGAATTCAAGCAATAAATTTTAAAGAAATTAATTATTCTTTCCACACATATTTCCGTATTATTTGGTGTTATTATTTTATATTGATGTTAAGGGCGAGAGGGCGAGAATACACAAAATTAAAAAGGATGGAATTTGGGACATTTACTGGAAATTTTTAAAATTGACTCAAACAATTCCTTTCAAAGCTGGATTAAAAAATCGTGTTCAAAAGAAATGACTATAAATGATACTTTAAAGCTATACATAAGCGACGATATCTTTCAAAACTGTTTAAAATTCTATCGCATAATGTAACCTATTGTTGTTAGATTTCTTACGGGAGGCTTTAAACAGAAAGATTATTGAATTATTTTATCCAATATCACAGCATTTATATATCACAGATGACAACATGTCAAACTTCTTTCAATAAAAGCCGATTCAAAAATCCTTACATAAATATTACATCAAATAAAAACTTAAAAGTAAAACGCCGAAGAACAAAGTCTTCAGGTAAGCACTTATAAACTCCTTATACATATTCAAGAACTCAACAAACTTCATTCAAAAAAATGTTTCATACTACAGACAAAATACATCCTAGAAAGTTTATATTTCTTTTGTGGATTTTTAAAATACAAGAGTCTGTTACAAAACCAAATGTTTTTATCTAGTTTTAACTTAGAATAGGAAAAATGTAATAAATTAAATTAATATTTTATTCATGTTTTATTATCTTTATTTGCTGAGTTCAGATATTTATTTTTCTTAAATTTAAACGTATCTTTTAGACATCCACTTTTCAACCATTATTGTTCATTTCTATGCATCAATACATAAATACATTTTACGTATTAGGGGAGGACCCTCTTTTTAACTTCTGAGTCATATTTGAAATGCAAATTTGGTGCTCTACAAAGGCTTAAAATCAAAAGATATTACATATTCGAGATATTATTCTCTCTTTCGCTATCATTTTCTTTTTCTGGAATGTGTTCAAATTTTTGCCATATCCATTGACTTAGAATAAACTTTTACATTATTCCACGGATATTAAAAACTTGATCGATGTTTGTCTCTGTGACATCTCTACGGAGTTATAAATACTAATGATTTAGATTAGGAAAACATTTACATGTAGTTTAAAATGTCGTATAAGAAGAAAAAGGAATGCATGTTTTGAATTGTTTCGAATATTTATGTAGCATTTTCAAAAACAGATAGGATTTTTGCATAGGACTGCAAAATTTTGTAAAAGGAACTCACTGAGTAATTGAAGAAAGGTTTTTTTTTTTTTTTTTTGGCAAAATTTTACCCTTTTATTTGTAAATAATGTCAGTAAAGCTCTAAACGCCATCAAGGTTTTCACATTTATTTTTTTTCGTTATCTCTCTCTCTCTTTTCAGCTTCCCTTCTATTATCTTCCGCTCCCCCTCTTTAATTAACAAACAGTTCGATGAATCGAAATCGATAACAAATGCCAAAATAAATGAAAAATAAATAATTTTAATTTGAATAAAAAAAAAAAAAAAAACAGATCGAAAAACTCTAATAGAGTGAAATTTTTTTTTGTTTAACGTTCTAGTTATTTATTCACCTAATTTTGTTTAGTAATAAACTGTCTTTTAAACATCGTAGCTTGATTCAAAAAAATCCTTTCAAAAATAATAAAAAATATTTTTTTCTTTTTTGTAAATCACGTTGTGTAAATTATCATCATTTATTTCCTTAACAGATACCTAAAAGTTTGCGCTACTTGAAACAAAATTAAAAACCTCTCGCTACTCACATTTTTACCTTCACGCGAAAACCAAACCGAATATCTTTTAACTTTCTCTTCAAAATTCTTGAAAGCCTTTTCCCACACACTCTTTTTGGAGGGAAGACACCCATTCACTGGAACAGCACCCGTCCGCTTGCTGGCCAATAGAGCCTCATCTCTGAAAAGCGCTCGCTGTACGAACCCTTCTAAAGGAATGATGTAAGAGAGAGGTAGGCGGGGCCGCAAAATGGCGTTTTGGCGCTTTAGGAGGCGTGGCCGTCTCCGATGGCGCGCTTCTGGACAATTAGGCCGCCAAAAGCGCGCGTTGGGAAAAATGGGGGTGACGGCCAAATCGATCCATTGACACTTTCCACCCCTCATAAACGGTGGAAAGATTAGGTATTAGCGGTAAATTAGGTGGCGAGCAACACGCAGGCGATAGTGGCGAGAGTTCAAAGGGTCGCCGCCGGAAGTGTTAGGGAGCGTGATCGCTTGGCGGAACGAGCGGGGAGAGGGATATTTGTCGGCTTCTGTTTTTCCCTACGCACCGTATGATGTGAAGAGAATGCCGTGTTTGTGAGAGGTGAGATTATGATTCGATCTTTAATTAATGATTAAAAGAGTTTTTAATAAGACGATTTTCTTTTTTTAAGAAAAATCATTGTGAGAAAAAAAAATTTCTCTTTTACATAATAAATATGTCAAAACGCTTTATTTTTTTTAAAAAAATCAATAAATGCAAATTCTGAGAATTTATTAAGTTTTTGTCTTAAAAAATTTAATTTACTTAACAACAGTCAGATTGCTTAAGTTGTTCAGTTAAATTGTTAGTGATTTTCTTAAGAAAAAAAAAGTGTGAAGTGAATCTTTTTCTTAAATTAAATATGAAAAGAAGATTAAAACGAAAAATTCGTTTAACATGAGCTCCGAATATGACAATGATAGACTGATTAAGCTGACGAATGAAAAATATTATTATTGTTATTATTTATTTTGTAATACTATATTAATTGTATAAAAAGATTTTAAACAAGATTATTGCTTGAAAAAAAGTTTAGTAATCGGAATATTTTATTCCTGCAAATTACAATTCACCGAACTCTGTAACTTTATAAAATTACTTTGTTTATATTTAATAACTTTAGAACACACAATTGCTATTTTATTTAAATAATAAAATTTTTCATTAATCACTTTTTTCGGTGATCTTTTATCGTATAATTTTTTCCCACTAAAAATAAATGTGATCTTTTTATTTCATTATGCAAAAAATATTATGTTAAAAATTAAATGACTCTGCATATTACTATAGACTTTAAGGCATTAAATTCAATAACACTACGGGCGTGTGTAAAAATTCATTAATACGTACCCCAGTTCTGAAAATTATAATTTTAAAATTTTTTAATAAATTTATATTTCATAAAGTAAGCAGAATGAAATTTAAAGTTTGGATTCGAATTCTTTTAGTATACGCGAAACACGCTGATCTTACAGAGAATTTGTAAATATGTATATTTTATGAAACTCTTATAATATAGAATATTGCTTTTATTGAGGGTATTATTTTCCATCAAAAGATTTCATTTCAAAGAATTAATCGAAGAAGTGCAATACTATTCAAAGCTGTTTACTTAAGGAAAGAATTCGACATCGAAGTTTCGTAAAAGTAACTGAACATGTCTTAATTCATAAAATATTTGGAAAAAGATCCAAAAGCGTAAATTTCAAGTTTGGATAAATACGTTTTGGATACATTTTTTTAAAAAAAAGTGTTATTAAAAATCTTTGTGGGATCGAATATGAAATTGTTATTATTGTCTTTTTGCTAATACCATAAGTAATAATCAAACATATATGAAACATGAATGGTTTTGTATTATTATATGCTAAGTAAAATGAATAAGTATAACATATTTTGCATGCTTTCTTTTTTAAATGATAATTTTAAATAGCCTGTAACTTTCCTATAAGTTCTTATATTTATCATAAAAAAAATGTAAATTTAATAGGGTCTCACTAATCTAACATTTGAAACTAGATGTACTCAAAAATGATTTAACAATGTTTTAAATTCATAACGACATCTGTATATTTTATTTCATCCAAACCTGTGCGTTAAATTTTCGAATCTATTAGGGTAAAAATTTTGGCACATAAATGGTAATTGAGGGGAAATACATTCAGAATTTATTTATCGCTTAAAATATGTAGCAGTTTAGAAAGTTGCATTTTTTATTCATCTATCGGTAGAATTTGTGCTATTTTCTACTTTCAATTCAACTTAAACACTATTTTCAATTGCACTAATTTTTCAAATTTAGTTGATTAGCTCTACAGTATTAAACATTCAAATTTCATGTATTTGAGTTATAATTATCTCATTATATCCTACTTTGAAGAAACCCATCGATATTAACTAAGAAAAGCTATGACTGACTATCCTGAATTTCGGAATATTTCAATGAATTAATATTTATGAGTAGTGATTCATTAAAATTATGTAACTGTACACTGATTTTCAATTACTTCACTTCAATTGCAAGAGAGACGTTTGTTAAGATTTTTTTTATATAACCATATTACCCATTTTTAAGATTAAAATGTACATTAAATATTAGTTATTTTCTGAAACGCACTGCATTACAACTTCATTAATTTTTTCAAAATTCATTTGTTTTGAATAATGTATTGATTTATCTAGAACATTTTAAGTTCTTACAGAGTTTGAATTAAAATTTAAAAAAAATAAATAAATAAGAGACATTTTTGGCTATTTTATGCAATTTTCGTCTAAAAATAGTTTTCTTTGACACCAGCAAAGACAGATTAATTAATTGTTTCTTTCATTCAAGTTTTTTTTCTATGAAATCATATTTCATTAACTAATTAAAAACTTACTTTTGACGCATTTCAAACTTAAGAAGTATTATATATTTTGTACAGCAATACATCGAAAACAATACAAAACCACAAAAGTATAATCATTAGTAAATTTAATGAAATAGTTTAATCACACATGTCCATTCTTCTTCTTCTTTTTTTTTTCTTTACGGAGCAATCAGAGAAACAATTTGAAGCGTCATGGTAGTTTGAATAAAATTCATTATTCGTGAACTGGCATTTATAAAATTATTTTTCTTCTAATACCTTGTAAAAATATCTTATTAATTGGTTGTCATAATTTTTAAAATAAGACAGTGCAAAAATATTATTCAAAGTATTTAACATGTAATTTTCTTAAAATACTTGAGTAACATTCGGTATTGTTTTCAATAATTGTTTTTTTTCAATCCTTACATCAAAAATTATAACGAAAATGGTTTTCTATTAACTCAAATAACTTCAACACATATAAAACAAAAGTTTTTATCCAGATGTCCATAGGAAAACTTCAGTGAATTCGGATGACAAACAATAACAAAATAACTAAATGCCTTCATTCTCAAAGACAGCTAATAAGATATTGTATTTCCTCTTTTGAGAGTTGGCGTGGTGTGAAAGTCAGGAGAGGGAGGTGCGAGCTCAGGTATCGTCATCGTCACTTGACCTAGGTTTAAAATTACGAGGTCTGTCGCCCATAGCCTCGAGTTGCTTCTATTAGTGCGACATTAATGAAAACGAACCAAACTAAATCCTTCTTTTGAGGGATTGAATTAAATAAGACTCCATTTTAATCATGTTATTAAAGTTCTCTAGTTCGTAGAAAAGAAAACTTTCATAAGGCGAAATAAGAGCATTAACGGTTTTTTTTTAATTAACTTATTTCACTGGTACTTAGTCTGAGAAGTAAACAAAACAAAAAATAAATAAGTAATTAAAAATTTAAAACTTTTTAAATTTTAATTAAAAAATAAACCTCAACTTGATAAACAGAATGATTCAAGAGGCATTATCGAAATATACTGTCACCATTTTTAATTCGTCACCCAATTTTCAAAATTTTTGATGTATCTAAAAGTTGCATGTATCTTCGATGTAATACATTATTCACTTTTTGACATAGTATTCATTTCTTTCCACGCACTTGCGCCACTTCTTTAATTGTCTAGCAAAGCAGTCGGTAAAGAATTACGATGATTGTTGCCGACACCGAGTCTTAATGGCA
Organism: Nephila pilipes; assembly: GCA_019974015.1. Taxonomy (NCBI): domain Eukaryota; kingdom Metazoa; phylum Arthropoda; class Arachnida; order Araneae; family Nephilidae; genus Nephila; species Nephila pilipes. The sequence continues at coordinate 2,105,005 of BMAW01060662.1, forward strand.
GCTTTAACCTTATCATAACAAAAGTGATGTTCCTTAGGAGCTCTTTCATTTTTCGGAGGAAGGAGCAGTCGCCGTAAGCAGCTTTCATTAGGCGATGAGTTTGGATTGGCTCGCAATTCTCAGCTGTCAGAAACTAAATGATATTTCGCTGTTTCAACCTCTTCTGTGTAAGTCGCCCTCATCTCAGCACATCAACAACTTATGGAAACAAAGAAACCAAGCCACATAGAAGACACACGTAGCTTTCAGGTACATCCATGATTTTGAAAATTGGATAACAAATAAAAAAGTTATGGTCATGGAGGCCACTTTTCAATCGAGCCTCGTAGGAAGTAAAATGCGAGTTATAACTGCATAATTTGTAAAAATGAATAGTATTCTAAAGCTACGCACTTCGCAGTGAAATCCATACAGATTTACAGTGATGGTTAGTTGAGATTCCGCTTTAAGGAGTTTCGGAACCTCAATCCTTCCGCTGAACTATGTTAAGAAAACCGCTATATAATAAGTTATAGATATAGTTGAGCTACTTATTCAGTTCTAAAGTTTCTGCACAATCAACTTGGAGAGAATATCATGGATTCACTCGAAAAGGCATAACAGATAGAACAGGATAAAACAAATTACATGATGAAAAAAGAAAAATTAGAGATCATCACTTACGCATTAATTACATTTGTCCCGAAGATTACTCTGTTACAATTTTATGTTCGAATTCAAAATAAACAACATGAATGCATCGCGATTTTCCTTCAGTTAACTGTTTGGTGACCTGTAATTGAATTGGTTTGAATTGAAAATTTCTTGCCATTGAAAATGAAATTTATGTAGATTAGATTAGAATGAATGAAATGTAATGAATACAATTGATGAGATACATATATAAGAAGGGAAGTTTTTAATAATGAGTTGGTAGTTTAGTGCGTGATAAAGATAATGCGCGGAACTTATCTAGTGACATATCGGTATCAGATCTGCTTTGAGTTAGCAGCCTTTGGGGAAATTCCAAATAAATCTGCAAAACGTTAGTGACTGAATGCTTAAGGCCTCGAACCCGGGTAGAAATATTGATTTATTTTTCCAAACATTAATTCAAGCTCGTATAGGAATTATTTATCACAGATAAAATAGGTTAAAGTTAAATAATGAATTTTCGTTGATGATTAAAGAACTTGATTGTCATTTATGAATAAATTTCTCTTCATTTGAATGTGTAGTTTAGTGACTACATAAATAACATTAGTAATGGTTGCGAAGGAAATAATGAAATGGGGTATTGCACACTTTGTGATTTTGGGTTATCAGTTATTATCTCTTCACTAATCTCAGAGACTTTTCGATAATTTGAATTTAAAAAAAAAAAAAAAAAATAACGAATCCTTACCAACCACAATGAAACGTGATTAAGTAAATTAGATGAAGATAAGAAGTGTAGTGAATTGAATTAAAGATAGTGATATGAGAGTGAAATAGAATTGAAAGGAAAGATAAGGAAGATCACAACAAGCTCACGGAAGTGTAGATTGGAGTAAAATATCTTTATTAATTGCTTGTATCGAAAGTAGTTGGAATTGATTGAATAATAAGAGTCGAATCTTCTATAATCGAGAAGGGCTTAAATCTGAATTAGGGTAAACTAAGACTTTATTATTTGAACATAAATTAGGACTAATCGAGTAAAAAGGGATTCGAGACAGAGCGATCTTGTACATTCGTTGATAGAAAACGTATTGTCCTTCTTTCCCGAATCTTCAATCGGAATTTTGGCTATTTGATTATATAGCTGTAGAATTAAATAATGAAGAAAAGCTGTCACAAATTTATGCATTATATTGAATGGTACTTGCTATTTTTTCAATGCGTCAAACTAGTATTTAATTTTTACGCATATATGTATATAATATATACGCACAAGCGTAAAAGAGAGAGTGAAGTTATCCGTGGCGCCCACCATCCGGGTAAAGAAAAGATAAAAATCATTGATCTAAATCGGGATAATCTCAAAAAATTAATTATAGTTCATGTATTTGTAATTTATTTTAACAAATGCATAAATAAATTTCAATCCTGCTTACTGAATTTGTAAATGGAAGTGTTTTCTTCTAGAGCAAATCTGTTGGAATATATTTGAAGAAAAATAGTCGGTGTGTCGTGCATGTAGAATTATAATACAATATTAACCCTATAATATACAGTTTTTGTATTCATAATGTGATGATTCAACATTTATTCAACGACTGTTTTACCTCTAATGAGAAAATAATTGTAAAAACGATAGAACGGCTGTGCTATATAATGAGTGTGAGAAGAACAGGTGGGGAGGAATACACATTACCTCCCATCTGTCTCAACGGATCAAAATTGTTGATCCTAGTCTAGAAACATAGAGAGTGAATTAAAACTTCAAAAAAATCATCAGTATCAGTGAGACATTTAAACAATATACATATTTTTACTACACTCACTCAGAACAAGGTTGGTATCAAAGGATCAAATTAGTTTTGTTTACCATCTCTTCAGGATTTCCTGGACAAGGCTCGTTTTTCATATAAATAAATTATTACTAATTCCTCATTTGACAACTAATTACGATTTTTTACACGATTCTTCACTATGTTAATCTCTTGAATCGTCAACGAAGACAAATAATATGTGTAGCTTCCCCTCCGCAATGAAAATCCAATATTTCCTCCATATAATATCTAACAACACTTATTTATAACAACAATTTCATATTTCTTATCTGGCTGCTTTTGAAAACAAACTTGATTAAATATTTGAGAACACTTTTTTTCAGATTCTCAAGCTTATTGACAAGAATTATTAATAACACTTAAAACGTGATTATTCATTTCTCTCATTTATATCTTCAGTCTCTTTTAAATTTATTTCCTCATTAAGATTTCTTCAAAAAGTGTTGAAATTTTTTCGAAAGAATATTCTTTGAATAATCTCAATCGACAAGAGCTTAATATACTTCTCTTAAATGAACTTCACATCTTTTATTAAAATAATTTCTAAGGATATATATATATATATAGTTAAAATGTATATTAGAAAAGTTTAAAAGAAATTGCATATATATGCTCGAATATTTAAGAAAAATGTCTTCAATTATTTTACAATATTTAAAATAAATATAATAAAACAATTATTAAATAAATTCTTAAGTTTTCAGATTTATGATTCAATTATTAATATTAAAAGTAACAGCAAAATAGAAAAAAAAAGAATGGATATAAAGTGATTTAAAATACCGTTTCAGGCTTGGGACCAAAATATATCGTTAAACATAGCTTAATTAGGTCCAAACCTTCCCACTCAGCTGTTACTTCATAATTCAAATTGGTAAAATACCAAAAAATAGAAAGAACAAATATACAGTATCTAAACATAACAAAAAAGAAATATTAAGAACTCGAGAAAAATACAATGACTAGTTATGAAGATAACGACTAATCAAAGACATAACTTTTAATAAGCATAGAAGGGAATAAAATATTACACCAAAAGCTTATGTTATCATGAGTTCTAGTTCTCTCAGAACAAGTTTAGGTGAACTAGAACTCAGGATATAATAGTTTACAGGTAGTTGGCTAAGTTTTCTCGCCTGAAAGGACAATAATTATAAAAATTATTGTAATGAAATAAAAAAAAAAATTATTAGTACAAGATTTTTAAATACTGGTTTTTATTTTTTTTTATTTATTTCAAGATTTTTAAATATTGGTAAAAATATTTTGAAAATAAATTATTTTTTAAATAATTTTTAAGACAGATAACTAAATTAAAAAAAAATGCTAGTATCGTCAGCCTGATTCAGAATTAAAAGTATAATTTTAGATAAAATTAAGATAATTAGTGTTGTACCATTGTAAAATTGAAAACTTTAAAAACACTTCTTAAAAAGTTGCATAAGATTATTTCTTCTATAAGCGAAAGAATTAAATACAAGTTAACATTATTCGGTATAAAAAATACAATTAAAAACATAAAACAATATCCTAACAAACTAGCATATATATATATATATATATATATATATATATATAAAACCAATAAAATCATATTCAATTTAACAGAGTTATTACTTTAAATTAAAAGAACAAAAGAATTAAAGCAGGAATAATCTTTATAACAACCATAACTTTAAATAAAAACAGAAATAAAAATAAGTCTCTATTGTTTTTCTGAGGCCTTGAGTTTGAAATGCTAGAATTTTCTATTCCTTAGTTTTGCAGGTGTAATCTCACTATCCGAATCACTGTCAATAAATATATATTATTCCCCAAGAATTGAAAATACTCTTGAATAGAAAATTAAATCTGCATGTGGTCTATTTTATTCAAAATGAGATAGGGTGTAGACTTTGCTCCTTAAATTTGTTATTTTATTTTTATGTATCAGGAATAAGATTTTAATTAAGTCGATGTTTTTTTGAAAAAATCAAATTACTCATCGTTTCAGTGGCTTTAAATTATTATACACTTATATTAACAAAAATGATACAATGATATTAGTTATGTTTCTATGTTTTGTTATTCCACTACCCCCCCCCCCCAAACAACTATATGTGTCACATTAATCATATTTTCCCTTGAATAAAAATTTTTTTTTTCACTAGAAAAGATTTGAATATATTCTAAGCATGTCCTACTTTTACACTGTGAAAATATATATAAAATATGAAAACTGAATAGCTGAAAATTCAAACTGGGTTGAAATGTATTACATCCTTTAATAAAAATAAAGTTATTTTTCCGTGCAAAAATTACATTTATCTCGAGTGTACAGCTATGGTTGAAATGACGTTTTTTTAATTACCTTTGTTGTAAGAATAAAAAATTAGGCAAGAGTTGTGATTGCTTTTAGAAAGTACAATTGAACCGCAAGAAAGTAGCAAATGGATTGATCTTTAATGATATATATTTTTTTCGATTTTATTATGTTTTCGGTTATATACGGTATCCCATGTTTTATCTAACATATAAGAGAAGTAAAATATAAACCTCTGTACATTGATCAATTTGTTTTAATCCTTTGGAGGTTATATTATATATTCAAATGTTCTAAATTAGTGTCTTCCAAACTTTCTGTACCTGGTTATAACTTTTGGCATAACCTTCGATAATTTCTCGAAAATCTTTCATGCATCCAAATGAATAATGCTTCTAATGCTGTTCGAATTGTTTTCTGTTACTCTATGTTGTAAGTTTACATCTAATATTAAAATAATTCGAGTCTACCAAAATAGACTATAATCATTGGCTTACCTGATAACCATAAGGATATTTTTCTTTCCCATGAGGTTTACTATTTTTGATAAACACTGATGACCCTAGGGATCCTTCTTTTTTTTTTTTTTTTTTTTTTTCACTCTCCTCCTTGTTGATCATTTTTTTCTCCATATATTTCCTTTTATTTAACGTATATATATATACACATATATACATGACGTGTATATATATACACATCACTCTGGCGTCTAAGTGAAGGCGTAGTAAAGCCAGAGTTGGGGGTTGGGCCATAAAACTTAACATTACTCACTCACTTGACTGACCTGACTTTTATAGCTGAGAGGTTTTTCGTTGAATCCTAAGAATGACTTCTTAAAATAAGGTTTTAGCTATTTTTCAAAAAATTTCTATTGTACCATTAACAGGGAACTAAAGTGCATGAATATGTTTTAGGGTTGATACCGGTTCTACAATTTTCTTTGAAAATATAAAGCAAATTCCCGAGAATCACAATGGTAATTCGAAATAATTAAAATGTTTGTCATTCTCATGGTATGATAAAAATTATTTAAGTATGGATACATAAATATCATTTAGACATAGTATATTAATTGCAAATATATCAGCTGTTTAAACCTTTTATTATAAGGGTTATCCAAATGCGACACTTGTGATAACGCCTTAAGTGCAGCAATAAGGCTACCATTCAGAGTTATAGAAGAATGTATGGACATTGGCGTTCAGCCGATTACCCTGATCGAGTGACTGTATTTAAAGAAACTCGCTCTAAAGATGGATGCGCCCTGAAGAACAGCGCACAGTAATTTGGCTGAAGGTGAGCGAACATTTAAAGTCGATTGTAACCGTTGTTTAGGTCGAACAGTTGAGAACAAATAGTTTTCACGCGAGGCATCAATATAGAATCTATCCTGATCAGGGCAAGCAAACACCTTGATCGGCAATGAATCTGTTGATGAAATAATTAGAGATAATAGATGGGTTATGAATTGCGACCTTTGTACAACATTGTGTATGATTAAAGGGGCAATCATTCATCCACCTACATCTGTGGTACAATAGAATACCACTTTACACCTGCTTACAAGACACAACAAATGGGCCTCAGTCTGCAACAATAGATCCGTTTTAACGAAGATCCCGCAATTGTGAAACGCATTGCTGGGAGCGACGAGTCGTAGTGTCACCTCTACACATTCGAATCAAAGAGAACGAATCTGCAGGGAAAATTCACGCCATCTCCTCAAAAAAAAAAAAAAAAAAAAAAAAAATCAAAAGTAATGCCAGCTGCAAGGAAAGTGATGTCAACAGTTTTCTTGGATTACTGTAAGCCCCTTTTCATTGATTTCCTATCACAGGCACTATCAATTCTGCACAATACTGCAGCGCTCTCCTGAAATGTCGCTAATCTTTCAAAAGCAAACGGCCTGGACTTTTCTCACAGCAATTAAAACCTTTTGTATGAGAATGCCCAATGTCACGTCTCCCGAGAAACCCAAGCAACCATGTCCTAACTCCGTTGTGAAGTGTTAGAACACACCACTCGGATTTCAAGTCGAATGACTTTAACATTTTTGGACCGCTTAAAAAATCCTTGCAAGGAAACCGTTTCTATTCGGACGACGAAGTCAAAGAAGCAGTGAAGTGTGCTTTTTCGAAAAACAACTTTAATCATTCTACACCAAGAGCAGTGACTTGTTGCCGGAATGATGGAACTAGTGTTTCAACCATTATGGAGATTTCTTTTAAATTTCCAACTAAGAAATTACTTTTTTTCCAACTCTTTCACTATTCATCTAAGCAACCGTAATACTTAGTTCATAACTTATTACAGGATGGGAGCAATTTTTGTGACTATTAAGATTTAGAAAAAGAAATCGTTCCACTACCTTAGTGATAAACTGATCCTAGTATGATATTATTGTTATAAACACACATACATAAAAATTAAGATGGATGAGTCAAAATCCTAGAAATATTTACTTCAAAGAAACAATGTAGCCTGACATTAGACAATACGTGGTTTAAAAGTATAAATCCTGATTCCACTAGTGCTGTCAGACATTTTAAAAAGAGTTCCTGCATGATAAATCGAAACGCTTTGCAGTCATAAATGCTAAATGTAAAACTTAGGAATGGGAGATTAGATAATCTAATCGCCGTTTAAATTTACATTGTCCATCACTTGTAATATATTACACAACTTTAGACTGTTATTAATTTAAAACCATCTAAATTAAAATAGAGATAAACTTGTTTACTTCGAAATCTCGTTAACACATTCTTTCTTAATTTTTTTTTTAAAATTCTTAATTCGAAAGATTGTAAAATTACATTTCAAAGCAAATTCATATTCGGGCTTTCAATGAATATTTCTACTTTATTAATACATTTGACTCTGTGAATAGTGTTACTATGATCATTACAAATGCAAATAAATTTGTTCTTCGCAGCATATGATACATATAGCTTTTTAAATTCAGTGGTGTTACTAGGGGTGGAGGAGGAGTTGTAGACCTGATTGAGACCTGATACTCAAATGATTGTACGTGATTCTGCTATATAATAAAATATCTATACACTCAATAAAAGTATTTTATAGAAATCTGTTTTCATATCTAATCGTAATAACTCTTACATTTACCTTTACCATAATTTTTTTTATAATCTTAATTTTATGAATTGCCTCATTAAGTCCAATAGTAAATATGACTTGTAAACACCTCAACAAGTGTAATTTATTTTATGACTGCGATGAGAAAAATGCTAAGAAGTCCTGTTGTTGTCAGAAAAGATGGTTGAGGGACCAGAGTGCCTTTCTCACCCAAAATAACTTTTAGGGATATTATTGCATTTTGAAGTAACGAAAGGGAAAAAATGAAATAAACTGTATGATGAAGCAGACTTATATAAGACATTTGATTTTCGACTATTGAAATATTTCAGAGTTTGTTCCAATTAGTAATTGACAAAAGTTTATCATTTTCAAAAATTAATTATTGCATATTACTCTGAACAAAATTAGTGAATCTTACATATTATGTGACTCAGGGCAAAAAACCAGGAAGAAATGACACGTTTAGTGCTATTCCTTCCTTGATCATGTTAGAGCCCTTAGTGACACAAATCTAAGTGGCTTTATCGTTTTCCATAAATATCATTTAGAAATTATTATCATGCTGGTCAAGTATTTAGCAGGACTCTAGCTTTCGTTTTGCTACGATAGTTTTCTTCTCGGCAAATAAAAAGAATGACGAAAGAATTTTACTAGAAAAAGATTTTGAAACTGGTATTAAATTTTGAACATAAGAATTTAAACTTTTTCCCTCTAACAGCTTCAAGTACTAAATATCCCTTATAGTAATATGGGCTATAATTAGAATTCCTTAAAATTAAATCATTAAATAGCAAAATTTTCAGATTACTTTTACTTGAAAATCTCTTCAATTTGATTTTTTGTGAAAGTTTTCACAATTCTCCCTCACCGTTTTATCCTTGCTAAATATATTTTTTTCCAAGAAACTGATTAGATCGTTACATTTAATTTCCTTTGTTTTTAATGGTCAATCATATTTGGCTACGGTGGTGTAATGGTTAGGGTGATTGCGGACACTGACGGCCCAAGTTCTATTCCCAGTGGCTTCGGCCTGGGCAGCTGGTCATGGGTCAGCTCAACTTTTCATCCCTCCTTGGTCGATAAATGAGCACCAAATTCAATGGGAAAGTTAAGTGGAGATCCAACATCAGGCTAGCCTCTCGTCTTAGGATAATAGCTAGTAATTAGTGCTCCGATTCCAAAGGCTGCACAGATGAATGCAGCCTGATGGAACTTCTTAGGCCAAGGTAAATTTTAAATTAATATGTGCATTAATCTCTTTCTCTCTCCACATCTTATTAAAATTTATGAAACGAGAATATGTTAGATTTTTTTTCATTGAAAAAAGAAAGGGTTTTTAAGAGAACAAAGAAAGTATTTTGGTTTAAATAGTGTTCTAGACTAAGGATCGACTCACGGGCCAAATAAGGCCCACCGTATGTTTTTAACTTAGACTGCGGGCTATTATTTAAGAAAAAACAATAACATTCATAGCATTAGTATAACAATTAATTAGTTCTGTTATACTCTCATTAATAAATGTGTAACGAAATCTCTTCGTTATGATTAAGAGACAAAGTGATGCAATAATAATTATAGCCAAAAATCTTTAACCAATTAATTCAATCTTGAATAAGCAATAATGAAAAAAAATATGAAGAATTTAACTAACCATGTCCTAAGCCAAATATTATAATGAAGGATTCTACTTATTTAGTAACAGACTTCTTCAAATAATTGAACCTAATTCAAATAGACTTATAGAGATTGTATACGAGTCAAGTAGTATATCAATGAAATCAGTACAGTGTTTCTATGAATTCCTCTTATTCCTATAACTCTTTCCCCCTATTCGCTACACTTCTTACATAGTAAAGCTAATTTACATGTACAACACGGGTCTTTCATAAGGCCACGGTTTCTTATCTAGCATCAGAGTAAAATAGCCCAAAGGCTTGTTAAAAGAAAATGTGCACGAAAACCAGTTACAAATAGAAATATTTAACTCGAAATCTTTTTGTAAGTGTCGGCATGTGTATAAATATTATGTAAAAATATCACTTCCTAATGAAGAAAAAAATTCAATTGTTGTTACTCATTCTATCTTCGAGTTTGCTACCTTGGAAACAGTCATGTCGTGAGATTAAAATTCTTAAGACCTGACCCTTTCTAAAGAAAAGTTTTTGGACCTCTGTCTTAAACGTAATTTCTGATAATGAACCATAACGTTTAGCCCATGATGTGTTACTAGTCATATTTATTCATCCACCAATAGCAGCAGATATTTTAACAACCTATACTTAAATATCGTCATTAATCTTCCCCTGATGCTTTGTTCGGTGTCCCTAATATTAAATATTCCGCTTTCGAAGAGCAGGAAAAATAAATTTATTTACATTAGGTTTATTAATTTGTGCAGTTATTTTGTGTTTGTTAATTCAATTTTTTTTTAAAAAAATGTATTTATTTGTATTTATAAAAATTATTGTTCTGTGTTACCATTACTCATGCAAAAAGTGTATCTTAACTGAAATCAAGCAATAATAAAAATAAATGAACAATTACGGTAATTATCAATATTTCAAAGAAAAGTGGAAATTACTGCGATATTAAAGGTGAAAAAATCTTCTTGATTTACCAAAGCTATACAACATTAAATATCTCTGTAAACTACATAAGAACTAAGATACAAACATAAACAGTTCCCTGTTATGAAGGTAAATGAAGAAGGAGGGGGAAATACCGCTGTTACTATATATAATGTGGTCCACTTGACTTTCATATGAAAGAAATCGGTCCGTAGCTAGAAACGAGTTTGACATCCTTGTCTAACAAGTTAATGCACGGCTTCGCATTGCTTTGCATGTGAAGGTTACAGAGTTGTTCCACCCTACATAGAGTCCTGATCATGCAACCAAGAGACATTTTTCTGTTTCCCAGGCTGAAATAGGCACTGAATGGATACATATTGTCTACATTTTAGATATGCTGTTACCAGAGAACTTAAATCAGTATAGAAGGAGGATTTTTCCAGAAGTTCCAGCACTTATACGAATATTGTCAGAAATGTATTGTATCAAGCATAGAGACAAAAACAATGAAGAATATTTTGGTAAAGGCTGGTAAATTATACCACTTACGTTAATTTAGATCTCTAACATTCATTAGAATAATATTTAGATTAAAAATTTAATATCTGACTTAATCAAATATTACGAAACAGAGATAAAGCCTTAGAATTTCTTAAAGAAAGAGAGGACATTGTCTAAATATTAATATAAATTCATATGCAAATGATTCTAGCCTTTATTTTTTTAAATAAAGTTGTGATTTTTTTTCTGATTAATATGTTAATAAAGATCTTGAATCTAATTAGACTAGCGAATATATTAGCTTAAAAATATTGAAATTCTAATAAAATCTTAAAAGACATAAAATATAAGAATGTATCTAGTCTTTCTAATATCCTATTATAAAATCTTCATGTTTCTTTCAAATTTCTTTTTGAAAAGTAATACAATTAATGAATTAGAATATTATTGTTAAGAGGGCTCTTAGGGATTTGTTCAGAAGTGTGTGTACAAACACAACTTTAATTTAAAATACATCATAGTTGCATTACATGAGACATTCACTGAAAAACCGATCATACGTTCTCTTAATTTTTAAAAATGCAGAGAGATTTACAATTCCACAGGAAATTACTATGAAGCTTAAATACTATACATTAATACTGAATTAATAAAAAGTTGTTACTACAATGTAGCAAGTTAGCCAATTAGAAAGAAGCACATTTTACATATGACAATTGAAATATTTGTTCCAAATCAATTTAGATTTGTAGAAATATTTATTCTAAAATTTCTAATACATTTATTACATCACCGCAAGATTTTTCGTCTGCTTAAATTTTAAATATTTTAAATTAGATCAATACAAGACTTTTAACCTTGATTAAAATACACAATAAATATTAAATTGACGAATTTTATCTGGACCAATTGAACTTTGCCGATTGTAAGTTCCATACCTTGTGAAAATTTGTTTACCCTGTACGTCGAGAATTCCTTGCCGAACTGCATTTCCATTTAAAGAATTTTGGAAAAGTAGTAGTTGACACTATCATTAAGAATTTGGAATAATTAGGAATTAAAAATTACATGAAATCTTAAGTTTTAGAAAAGGATTAAACTACATACTTATAAAAGGATACATAATAATCATTCCTATAATGTGTGTTGTATCTGTAAATAGTCCTATTATCTTTTTTTCTTATTTAATTTTATGAAATCATACATTGGTATTAAATCACTTTCTTTCAGAATAAATTATTTTTTTTCTTTTTTACTTAAAAAATTACCATATTTTAGTTTTTTGATACAGATAGGGCGAATTTTTCAGATTTCTGTTGACACCCTTTTGTCATGTTTTAACACGAAAATTACTTTCGATATAAAAAAAGTAATGAAATTTTAAAACTTTCTTGTTTTAAATAATTCTTGGTTTAAAGTTTAAATATAGTATATATATATATATATATATATATATATGTATATATATATATATATTAAAAAAATTTTAAAATGACTTTTCAATTTTGAATGAGACTAATGTTGTCCTTTTACTTCTTATCTATTTTTTTTGAAAAAATACAAAGGAACATTTCGCATTACGTACGATCATAACTTTCCATGGAATTTTATCGTTTTCTCAAAATATTATGTAAAAATAAAAGATTGAAACTATTCATACATTTGGTCTGGATTTGTGGTGCTAAATTATTACATAAATATGTATTAACATAATTTCTTTAAATTACTTTTAAAACTAAATGTAGATAACTAGAACTTGAAAAACTTTTTCACTAAAAGTAGGTTAAAAAATGATAGTACAAGGTAAAAATTAAACATAAATTTTTTAAGTTCTTATTCTTTTTTTATACCGTGTTCATGTTATATCATAATTTATTCAGATAAGTTTATATCATATTATATATTTTATATATATGTATATGTTATATCATCATCGGTCATATTTAGAAGAGTTCAAGTAAGATTTAATTCCAATCCAAAATTCTCACATATTCAAATTGTTTCATAAATATACAGCAAAATAATGTAAAATCTTAATTAGAAACATTTCTTATGATAAAAAATTAAGTTAAAACAAAACACAAAATATATACAAAAAAAAAAAAAAAAAAAAAAACTTTATATCTGGTACTTATAATTATTTTATATAGTCAGGTTTACTGAAATTTCAATTATAGCTCCTTGAGAAGAAAACTATTTGGAATTAAAGTTGTGTTTTTTTTTTTTTGCTTGTTTTCAAAATAAAAACAAAAGATATTGTTGCTAGTCAAACTATACATAATTTAAGAATCTTCAGTGAGAAGACTTATTAGATTGTCAGGAGATATTATTTAAAGGACTTTGAGTGGCATTATTCTTCTATTGTAGAAAATTCATTGATCTGCACACCAAGATAACAAATTGAAGCAAAAAATTTATTTTCAGCAATTATTTGAAAAAAACAGAATTTGTTTATTAAGTTTTCATTTTGTACAAAGAAAAGGATATAATTATATTTTTTGGAATCTTTGATTTTCTTTTGTTAAAATGCCTTCATGTGAAATGGAAAAAAACCAAAGAAGAGTGATTAGAGGTTTTAAACGACGTTTTTTAATACAATACAGATATTTTTTTATGCCAAAGATGTTTTGTGAATTCTGAATTTTATCAGTTAGCAAAATTATGATGGTTTAATTACCCATTGATTCTCTGTGCATTGGAGAAAAATAAAATTTTTTTTAGAGCCAATGAATATATAAAAAGAAATTACGAGGCTCACGAAGAAAATGCTTGACCCATAAATGTTTATTTACATTGATTTACCAATTCTTGTTGCACCTGAAGTATTGATGTTTCATATCAATTATGATTTCCCGATGACGATCGTGGCTGGAAATGTTTAATTGAGTTGCGGTCCGAGTCATAAGAACAACCGTTAAATGTAGTAGAGATCCCAAATCCCGCTGTTGAGGTGTGGAGTTTGGTGAGGAGTTCAGCTCCGTTATACATCTGTCGACCGATGTTCAAAATTTCGAGATCCTCTTCTTTGGCAGCTCTCAGTTTTGCTTTTTAGTTAGGATGTTAATCACCCATCAGTTCAACTATGTCAGTGGTTCCAAAGCGTGGCGTGCCTGGGGTGTCTTCGTCCCTCTGAGGGTGGTAAATGGTGAATAGTCGAAAAGCAGTAGTTCAAAAAGGTCACCGGATTGAAAAGTTTGGGTGTGCATGCATTATTTACTTTATTTGATGTCCCATCTCTTTCCACACACAACGTGACCACACGTCGACTATAATAATCGGAGAATCTCTGGTGGTTACTTGCCGAATCATGTTTTGTTCGACACAAAATAACCTCTCTATTGTGAACTGAAAAGCTGATGTTCCTCAGTGTGTTCTTCTACTTTTTTGGGAAAGTCTGGAGAGTCCTCGAAGAGCAGCTTTGTTCCCGAGATTTAGGTTCGATTAGCCTCGTAATCCTCGAAAACCTAAATGGCACCTCACTTCTTCAATCACTTATCTCTCATGAATACACCCTTTTCGGTTTTCAGTCATTATGACACCTGAAACAAAATTGCATCACATAGAGGATACGTAGCTTTCAATAGTTATTCAAGAATCGCTGAAAATCGAGTAATAAATAAAAGAGCTGACCATGGAGAGAATTATTTTCAGTTATGTCCTGTTGTTTTATAACAACATTTCAGACCATAAAGATGAGGAAACAGTTAAATTAAGAATAAGATTAATATATTTTACTGCTTCACAGAAGAAAAGCAATCCAACACCTATATAATCAGATCAGAATAGACAGCTCAAGTTACACTATATATAGATTACAATGG
>BMAW01060662.1:2121167-2134590 GCA_019974015.1 Nephila pilipes
TTTTTTTTTTTTAAAAAAAATTATATCAAAACATCAGGCCACAATGTCATTCATAAAAATACGCTGATATATCTTAAACTAACATGCCTAGGGAGCAACTTGAAAGCCAGCGCAAATCTTTAATGAATTTTTTTTCATGTGTGCTTAAAATTTTGGATGCAAATTCTCCTTTGAGTTGATTTGTACAAATTTAAATGTTTGAAAAAGAAACTAACGTCCTTAGATTTATAGTATTTTAATTATTTTTCGTAAATTTCTTGTCACATGATATCAGAAGTCACTCAGATATCAATGCGATTAAGTCCAGAAAAAAAATTGCGAAAGTTAATGTTTTTAATACATTAATTTAAAAAACTTTTGGTTTATTAATTTGATCAGAAAAGAAGTTTTTTTTATTAATAAAAGGCCCTGCAACAAAACAAGGAATAAATAAAAATGCCAGTTGGATAAATAAAAGCGTAAGTATTTATTGGAACAATGGAAGCATCTTAAAAACTTTAGAACTTGTACCTTTTGGAAGGTGAAAAAGATAATAAATTTATGAAAAATAATACAATAGCCTTTGTTGTTATAAGTTTAATGTTTATTGATCATTACAAACATTTGCTTCCGGATCATCTAAATTTTGATTTCCACGTATTATTCTTAATGTCTTGTAAAAGTTATATTTTATTAGAGGAATATTGTTTAATATGCTCAGCCTTTTTTTTTCTCTCGAAATTGTTCTCCCATTAAAATATAATAACGATTGATTTACATTTTTAAGATTACTGGCTTACCTATTTTGATTTTTTATATGAATTACATGAAAAGTATCATCTTCGTCAAAATTATATTTTTGTACCCTCACAATAAATTCATTTTTATTATTTTAAAAAGGTAGAATTATTACAGTTTGTAAAGAAAAATTATCTATCTCTTTTGATAACACAATAATTTTCACAAGCACTTCAATGTAATATTTCTATGTTTTGACCAAAATTTAGATATTTGAAATTAAATGAAAGTACGTACAAAATAGTCATTAAAAATCGGAGTCCTTTTTTAAATCTGCATCTGGATGAATTCTAAATAGAAGTATAAGTTACACGTATTATGATTTTTTTGAGTGTTACCAATAAATATCAAAGAAAAAAAAGAATTCATTTTTTATTTCCAAGTTTATGCAAAAAATACTGATAAAAATTGACTTAATTTAAATGGCTTCTGAAATTATTATATAACATATTCAGAAGGTTTAAAAAAGTTGTCTGACCTAGAAATAACGAATCAACGAGTAAATCCTTTAATAATTAAGAAGAAATCCATTAAAATTAACAAATATTAGATAATATCAAAAAATGGACTTAGTTGCAATGGCTTTTGAGCAACATGTATCAAAAAGATTGTTTGATTTTTATTATCTGTTTCCAATTCATTAAAACGTTAAAAGTGATTAACTTCATGACTCATTCCCATTTTATATCTTGTACTTTATATACTCAACTTTTTCTATAATTTACGATACCTTATGACTTTCAACTTTTGATTCCGAATATAAATAAAATTTAATGTTAATAAAATTTGCTCAAAAAGAAGACATTATAACTTACGGCTTAAAACATTTTTCTCATTTGAAACGTGTTATGTCTATCGGAAAATAAATAAAAAAGAATGAAAAGACATGCAGCCATTTAAGAATTTTAAAAATTGCTCTTTATTGCTAAAGAAGGAAAAGATCGTTTTACTGGTACAATAAGCAAAATAATAAACTTCAGAAAATAAAAGATACCTAACCAATTCTAGAAATCTGTTAAACGTTTTAATTAATCATAAGAAAAATCACAAAAAAATAGGAAACCAATTGTATATTGAAACGGTTATTTTAAATTTAAAGGAAGAGTATATGCTTATTTATAACATTTGTCGGTTAAAAAATGTGATTTAACAACAGTTTCAATTCATTTTTAGAATACTGACCAACTTTGTGTGTAATTAACATTTTTCGAGAGACTTAAAATGAAATCTTAAACATTGGATTTTTTCATAATTTCAAATTTTATTTTGTAATCGACCTTCTCAGTTAATCATTAAGATGAATTGTCATTTTCATATCCTTTTGAACTTATACATATGCTTCATAACTGGAAAAGAGACAAATATATTTCACTACCTTGCTTGAAATTTTGACAGAAACGGTTTCTGTTTCTATAAACATTCTAGAGAATTGAGTTCGTATGAATAATTCAATTTAAATGCAAAATATTAAACATAAATATATATTTTTTAAATTTACTTAACAATATAATAAAAATTTAAGTTTTTTTTTTTTTTTTTTTTTTTTCCAAAAAAAAATATTAAATAATCTAGGAAAAAGTTTAAATTTTAACATCTTTTTACCCAATACATTTCTAATAATATTTTCTAAAAACAGATTAATCTATTCCTGCAATTATTTTGAACATTTCATTTCCTTGCACTTAAATTACATTAAGGACTATTTATATTGTATTGAATACCAATTCTATTTCCTCTTTAAAAATAGGTAAAGAAAGAATGAAAAAATTATATCAAACAAAGACATAAATACCGAATTGAAATAACGTATTTCTCTTGCAATTAGGGTAAAATAACCTATACAACCATCCAACACATTTTTTAACAATAGAAAAACAAATTGATTTGCTGTTAATAAGCTTTGATTTGATCTCGAGAAAAGGTGATACTAATGAAAAAATACAGTGACATTTGATAGATAAATTGCATGAACACGTTTTAAATAATTGCATGTATTCAAATATTTGATTGATTTGTTCTTGTTAAATATAAATAAAATTTAATGTTAATAAAATTTGCTCAAAAAGAGCACATTATAGCTTATGGCTTAAAATATTTTTCTCATTTGAAAACCTATTAAAGTATACTTAAACTATATAATATACTTAAATTAAACGTATTATGTCTATCGGAACATAAATAAAGAAGAAAGAAAAAACACGAAACCATTTAAGAATTTTAAAAATTGCTCTTTATTGCTAAAGAAGGAAAAGATCATTTTACTGGTACAATAAGCAAAATGTGCAAACCAGTAAAACTATATTCGTTTATTTAAAATCTTTTTGTACATAAATAAAATGGATAATGTTTCAGGGGTAATTTATTATAAATTTGGAATAAAGTCAGGAATTACATGACTTTTTATTCTATTTCCCTCTCTCTCACTGTTGATCCAATAGTTACTAGTTTCTTTTTCTGATCATTTAAAAAGATAATTAAAAAATATTTAAAAATAAGACAAGTTGAAGAGAGATTGTTAATTCTTGGAATATCACTCACAAACGTTGCATTACAAAAAAGTGGCTCCAACAGAAAACAGAAAAAATTGCAAAACAAGCTTACTAATGATCTAAGCATAATTACTATTTTAAATAATTTAATACTCAAAATTATTTATTTACCATCGCTATAATGTAATATTTTGTTTTATTGTTGAATAGATGCAAAACTGTTCCTTAAAAAAAAAGAACATTCTAAAATGGGCATATAACATTTATCAAGGCTATCAGAATGCATTTATTTTGTCTTATAAATTGTCTATTACAGTTCCTTTAACATACTTCCGTTCGAGTAGTCATCGTCAAGAAATTGCATTAAAGTCTGGATACTATATATATATATATATATATATATTATTTATTTGAAGTTTAAGATACCTAACATTTGAAAATACAGTTGATTAATTTATCCAGAGTTGGTTGAATCCAGTCACAAATTGAAAGGAACAGTGTGCTGAAAAATTTGTGATTTATGAATAGCTATAATTGAATACAAAATCTTAATACTTCTTTCCATGAATAATTTTGGAATAGTATATTAAGCTGCTTCTACTGAAGAAAAAGTTTTTGTCAGACGTCTCGCGATGTATTCTATTCTTACCCATAATCAATAGAGTTTTATAATTTACCACGATACAAGTAATTTATTGATTAAAAGAGCTCAAATTACTAATGTATACAATTTTAAGATCTGGAATAGCCACAAATAGAGATATTTTACTATGAAGTGAGTGAATCAATACCAAGAAGCAACAAGATTCCAAAGTTATTTTTACTTTTAATTAATAAATTAAATCTTCCCATGTTCCAGGGATTTTGGAATAATGAATGTAACATTTATCCTATGGAATTTAAACTTTTATCCTCAAACTCATTTAATTGTACTTATTCAAATGCAATAAAGTACATCCTGAAGAGTAAAAAATAATTACTTTTGATAGAATTACATATTTTCCACCAATATTTGAAAATATTTTAAATTTGTAAACATCTCTACTCTGTTTTTGTAACTTATTTCATGATAGCTCCCATTGGGGGTTGATTACGTCATCTCTTATTCATGTATCTCTTCAATAGATAAATGTCTTTAGTTCATAACTTTTTCATACTTGCGCCACTTTTTTATTGTTCCTTCACAAAAATAGAGAAGGACATTTTATTTGTTTAATGACCCTGATCACTAATATGCATAGAAATATACATAAAAATAAATTTAATATTTTTCAAATAGGGCTCGATAGATGTCACGGGATAGAAAATTATTTTCCTCATTATTTCATTTTCAACCAGATATGACTCTAATTTCATGTATACCAAACAGAATTAATCAATAATTTTTTTTCAACTGTACCCTTGAGCACAATCGGATATAATTTTCCAGATGTGAAAGGAAAGAAGCCAGATAGAATTTTACTTTATAAAATGAACAAAAGGAGGAGTCGATACTACAGATAAATTAACCTGGTTGAAAAATAAATGCATTTGTTTGTTATACACGTAAATGTTTCTTACAAATAAAATATGATGCCCAAAAAGTGACTTTTTCTAAAGAAACTTGGGAAAACAACTGGCTAAAACATCATATAAAAGACTAAACTTCAGTAGTTTACAAAGAAAAGTAAAAATTTCATAGGATTAACATTAAATTCACAAACGTTAGACGGTTAGTAGACGGAAGCTGTAAATGAATCCTTCATACTACATATTTAATAAGAAATAAATACTTAATGTACAACACTCGTGTTATTATCAAGAGTGTGCAATTCATCAAGAGTGTCACCACAATTTCAGGTTTTTATTTTGTCATCCACAGTTTAAATTGAGTGTTGCATTTTATTTGGATGATTAACCGTAATGTGATATAAATGAAGTTTGGTGTAGCATTTTTAAGATGTTCCAATGGAGCACTAATTTAAAAACCTATGTATAATCGAATGTGTGAATGATGAAAAGCTGTATGATTTCTAAAATTACTCTCACGATTTTAAAAAAAATTATACAACATGCAGTTACAACAGACATTCAATCATCTGTAGAAATCAGTTTAGTAATATGTTGTCATTTATGGTAATAAACGTACTTCTAATGAGGCTGTCTTGATGTAATTAAGATTTGAAATTACATAATCTAATATTAAGGGGGGAAAGTAATGAATATTTAGCAGTATAATCATAATTTAAACGTTTTTAGTTTATATTAATTACTGATAACATGTTGCAAAAATATATTTTATTTTTGGCAAAAGATTATCTTTCATTAGATGTTAAATCAAATGTGAAATGTAAATTACTTTTATATTTTTAGTAATCACGAATGTTTCTAAAAACACTTTATTTAAATCTGTTCATATTTAAATTAAGTGCAAAATATAATGTTTAACTGGCTAGCAATTATCTTTCTTGTGATGATTGAAATTTTCAATTTAACTAATGTGGAGATGTATGTAAATAATCTTTGCATAAGTAGCATAATTGCTAATAATATCGGAGAGTGTTTCCTTTATAATATTGCTCTCAAAGTAGTATTGCATTGCTACAGTTGATAATTGTCTAATTAGTTTTTTCTTTGAATACACATTTTTTTAAAAAAAGTATGTCACTCTTAAACGCACGCACGCACGCACACACACACACACACACACACACACACACATATATATATATATATATGTATATATATATATACTTGGGAGCAAAAGTTAAGGACGATATGACTTTTTCAAAATAACTTATGCAAATGCTTTCCAATTTAACACAAATAATACCATAAGATCCCCAAGACGTAAGAACATGAGTAATGTAAAGAACATGAGTAAATCAAAAGGATAAAAAAAAAGAACTTTATTGAAAAAGTAGCATGGAGCACAATGCGACTGAAGGCCAAAATATCCATGTGACAGGTGTCCAGCCAGAAATATTTAGCCTTTAGTAGGGAATATAATCTCCAATGACTGACATGCTTGTTTCACATCGTCTGGCGCCATGTTGATAATGACACTGTCGATGAATTGTGGAGGCATTGCAGTCCATTCCTTTTGTACAGCCAATCGGAGTTTCGAAATCGTTACTGATGGTAAGTTACATATCCCCAAGCCTCTCCCTAGAGAGTGCCATATATGCTCTATGGGGTTTAGATCTGGAGACTATGCCGGCCATTCCATGCGTTCAATATCCTCACTGTCCAACAGCTCTTCTTCAGCTTATATGTGATGAGCTGGTGCATTGTCGTTCATAAAAAGGAACTGCGAACCCATAGCGCCTCTAAAAAGACTTATATACAGCAGGAGAATCTCGTTATAATAGCGAGTCTCAGTGACTGAACCTTCTTGAAGATGTAAGGTCGGTACGGAAACCAAGCATGATGCCTCCACAAATGAGAGCACCATGACCTCCAAACCGGTCTCTATCGATAATATTGGAGGAGTTATTGCGGATTACCCTCTCTCTCCAGATGTGTATGCGTCCATAATCGCTACTCAGACAAACCTGCTCTCATCTGTAAAGAATATTCAACCCTATTGATTATCTGTCCAATTCTGGTGTTCTCAGTACTACAGAAAACGCCTTCTCCGACGAGTAGGCGTTAAAGGTACACGCCATACAGATCTTCGTGCAAACAGACCATCGCCGTGCAGCCTCCAGGCCATGGAAAAACGTGATATCTGTCGTCCAATCCCTTTTGCCGTGTGTCTAGTGATTTCTCCAGCTGTTTATTGCCTATTCCTTCTGGCCTGTAAGATACGTACGCTGGCGTAGTTTCTCGTGGACGACCACTGTTCAACCACTGGGACAGCTGTTCCTGTAATTTGAAATTTTCTCCAAAGTCGTGAAACGATACTATAAGAAACCCCGAGCTTCGCAGCCACACTTGTCACACTTAGACATTCTTCTAACTTTCCAATGATTTGACTTCGGGTAAAATCATCTAGATGTCGTCTAATGGATTGATTGCTCGACGTTTCACACTGAGGCAGCAGCTTGACGTCGTTTAAACTGATATACGCCGTGCAATCGCTTTCCAAGAAATGTTGAGCTTACACCGCCGGCGTGCTTTATTCCGTTCTGGCACTTCTGCATTAAGTCTAACTGAATATTTGCGCATGTGCTACTATACCTCACCCTAGTTAATCTCCTGGTTGGTCTTTTAGTCCGCTCTGCTTCTTCGTTCCACTTATATGCTAATTTTTTGACTTCGTACTTAATTTTTGCGCACCAGTATATATATATATATATATATATAATTTTCCCTGATAAAACATGTTTATTTACAAATAAAAGCACATCAACATTTAATTATCATTTCTTATTAAACATATAAATGTTTACAATCGGGTTTTTTTTTTTTTTTTTTTTTTTTCCCGATTTTAATTACGTCGGTATAGTTCATTTCTTCAAGAAATTCCTGAGATCATGGTTGCAATGTATTTTATTACCTATTTCTAAGTATTAGAGTCACAAAACTGTATTATAAAATCGCATCAGCAGCATTAAATTATTTGTCTTAATTTTGCGCCAGGTTTTATAAATTGATTTCTGTCTCTATTTCTCCCTTATTTCTATTTGATAACAATTATATTCATTTAAAAATATTCTTATAGATTATATCTTAAAAATGCCTTCGACTTAAATTACAGTCTTCCGAATGACTGCAAGAGCCTACTTCCAACAGCTGGGCAAGCTTTCTCCCATGGACCTCAAGCTCCAAGACGAAGACATGACCACGGAGAAACAGTTAGAATCCCTGAATTCTCATTCTCCACAACCGCAGCACAAATTCTCCATCGATGACATCCTCTCTGGCAGCACAGGTACCAACAGCAACGGTCGTAGCAGCAACCTCGCCAACCTCCCCACGTCGGCCATCTTACTTAGGGCAGCGGCCAGGGCTAATCGCATGAAGGAAGATGGACACTTTCCTTTGCCAAGGCCACCTGTTTGCGTCAGACCGACACCTGTAGCCTTCCATCCTAGTCCATTATACCCTTCAAGATCAGACGCAACGTCTCTCACTCTGGGATACCTTGCTCCAGCCCTGGGTCTGGAATCTGGAGCACATCTTCAGCATCATCCTCAAGGAGATGTGGGCCCTCATCATCAAGCCGGGACATCGTTTCCAAACTATGCTGTCACTACAGCAGCTTCTGCTCTCACCAACTATGGAACGTGGTTGGGCAGACCTCCATTCTTCACACTCTCAGGTATATTATTATATACACCTAAATACAGTTAATTCACCTGTGATTGCATTTTTTATATCAAATTTTCATTTCTTATATTTTGCAAGCTTATGATATTAATTTAAAATATTTGTATCATACATCTAAAATAAGGCAATAAGATATTGCTAAAGCACCACAGCATTTAAATTCCCTCATCTCAGTGTTCAATTCACATATTTTTGGCATCAGAAATTTAAAATATGCGTATCGTAAATTTTAGATAATACGCTTCCGTTTCTACATTTAGAATACTTTTTATTTTCTGGAGGAGGTGTATAATGGAGATTAAAGAAAAATAAATTTTTGTTAATAGTTGATATAAAACCTCGAATAGGTGCCTTCCTAACCATGATACAAAAACAATACGACATAGGTAATCAGGAGTAACAAAAATACGGGTGTATTTTCATGTTGTAAGTTGAAGGGGTCTTATTCTCGAAGAAGGTTGTTTTTCTAAGATTTTGCTGTGACTAAAAACTGATATCATTTGAAGTAGATGCATTGTGACGTTCCGGATTCGCTTCTGTCACTTAATCGCAAGTTAAAAAAAAAAGTTCAATCACTGATTAAAAAGTCTAAATTATTGTAGAATCAACTTCTCAATTAATTTTTATTCTTCCTCTTAGAATGATCAAATTCTGAGATGCTTGTCACGACTGGGAGAAAATCCCCTCCCTCAGGACTCCCAATTGAAGATGCGTAAGATCAAGACAAAATACTTCATTAATCACTAAAGATTAGATTAGATCGCTCTCTCTTAAATTCCACTTAACTCATCAATTTTAGATTTTAATCAACTAATAAAGTCTTAGTTAATAACAAACCAATCGTTTTGATTCAAACTCGTCTCATAAACAGATCCTATTCTTATTTTAGTACTTTAACTAAGATTCGTTTCTATCCAAAAGATTAAGTGTGACGCTATAATATAATTTGCAAATATTTATCAACCTGTCATTATCCTCTATCTCCCTTCATTTTCCTTTCGATTCTATTTCATTTATATATCACTATCTCTAAATTAATGCAATGCGCTTCTTATCTTCATCTAATTTATCTAGTTCCGTTTCATTTTGGTTTGGAAGAAATTATAATATTATGCAATTCACTAATTACAATAAAGTCCTCAATGTTAGTGAAGGGAAAATCGCGAATATCCCAATAACACAACTCTTTTCAGCTTATAAATTATGTTTAATGAGTCCTATTTACTACACTTCACTTCTTAATTATAACTTACTGAGGTCACGGTTCATTCACTAGAAGAGTTTCTCCAATCAATTAACGTTATACGAAAGCCCCAAGAGGATAGTTGAAGGAAAATACGGGCAGAAGAAAATCTTTACCATGATTTTTCTCATTCATCACTCCCCTTGGCCGATAATGAAGACACACGTAGGATAACTCGTAAATTATGAAAAAAGGATTTTTTCTTCGAATATTGTCATTAGTTTTTTTCTGAGCACTCACATAACTCTTTGAGCACTTTTGTCTACCTTCAGGGGTTATGTGTATCTCAATTTCAAAACCACTAATCTATAACAAAGAATCTCAAACTTTAGTACACATATCAAAAGCTCTATAAAGAAAAATAACAGTATCATCCAGCAAATATATGCATATAATGAATGAAACTCCTGATATGGGAGCACATCTAACCACAGTTTTCTTGCCGAAAGGTTCATGGACAAAAAAATTTGACAGTCACTGACCAATAAGCTATCGATATTAAGATATCAATAAATGATTACATATTTTATATCAATAAATATTAGAATTAATAATATAAAATATTAGTAAATGACCTTCTAAGATTCTGACACGAGATTCAAGGCAGAATTCAATACGAAAGATAAAAAAAAATATAATTGTTGCTCCCAATGATATGTAAAAATTCTCTAATGTTTACATTAAAATAGCTTAAATTTTTTTTTCAAATAAAATGGTTTAAGTTAAGAGTAAAAGTAAAAAAGATAAAGTCTATTTAATAATGAGGGGTTGATATCATAATATACCAATCTTATATAAAAGTATAAAATGAATTTTGTTTCAAAGCTAATTCATTACAACTATTTTACAATTTTAAATTCCTCTTTTTTTTTCAAACTAGTAAAGAAATTTGGATCTCGTAACATACGAGTTTCGTTCAATACTGGTATGAAATGTAACTTCGAAAGGAACCCAATTTCTGACTTTATTTCATATTTTTCATCGTACTTTCCCGAAACTAAATATTAATCATTTTAACTTAAAATATAATAGAGAAGTTCTGCGAATGGAGAATTCTATGAATAACATTCAAACCATTGCTTAACGTATGTATTATTCATTTATATATGAATGTACTTCAGATTCAACAAACTTAAATTAAGGAAAGCAATTATCCCTTTACTCAAACTCAAGTCACCTAACCATTTCCAGAACAATCTTCAAAAGACACAAGTACTTAATGGCTAGTTTCGCTAATTACACCACTGACCTTTAGTAACTATAATTCATAATGGCTCAACAAGACAGTTAAAGTAAAGAGATAAAATTTGTGACGTTACTAGAATCTCTTGCGTGTCCAATTTTTCTCAACTCCTTAAACAGTATATTTCAAGTGTACTTCAAGAATGACCCACGTAAAGTTCTGCGTACAATTATAGTAGAGCGCTATAAGCCATTTAGTGGAAACAGATATCGGGATCTCTCAGGGAGACAGAACAAAGTTTCTCTTAAATTCGCGTGAGAAACGTTCCAGGTAGCTTTAAAGTCCTCCCAGAGAAAGTAATTAAGTGACCCGTGGTCAATTGCTTTTGGAAAGCAAAGTATTTGCGGAAAATTTCCCCCTAATAGAACAAGTTTAAAGTGGACAGTAGCGAAAAGGGAGATATATGTATAATAGGATGTGTTGGTGAAGTAATTATTTCTCTTACCGTCCACTATCCGTAATGATTTAGGGATCGGTTCCAGCCGTCTTCTTAATGGATAGGAAAGAGCCGTTATAAACCTTTGGAGGCGAGTCGGGAAAGTTTGTCTTTGGAAAGAGTCAGTTATTTATAACATTTGTTTAAAATTGGTATATTTTGACCTGCCTTTTCTAGTAACGAAAATTTTATGAACATTAAATAGATATTTCTGATTATGTAACATAAACTGTAAAGTTTAATGCAGTTTAGAAGTATTTTGTTGTTGTTGTTATTGTTAAAAGAATCGAAATATCAGTTTTAAAAGTTATTTCTTTTTTTATTTCTTATTTTGAACTTCTCCTTTTATACAGAACTATGGCAATAATGCTTATCATACATGAAATAAAAGATTCTAATCATACAGATGAAATCTATTTCATTAATTTTTTTTAAAAAAAGAAAGGGGTTATAAATTTTAAATCGATGTATGTTTGACATATTCGTATGATATTCGTACATTCGAGTAACTCCCGCATGCAGCAAATACCATCTTTTAACATGTATAAGGAATCCCTTTTGCCAAAAGTTGGGTCCCTAAGATATGAGAGTTTCATATACTTGGATAATATTACGAGGTTTGGTTGAAAAGTAATGGCTCTATGGCCATAACCTTTTTTCTTTACACAATTTTCACACATCTTGTTGAACCTGAAGCTACATATACTCGTATCCTCTACATCATGCACTTATCGACATAATTCCCTTTCCAAATACTTGCGCGAACACGTGACTAATTGGGCAAACCCGTCGAAGAATTCAGATGATAGGATTCACAAGGCCTTAATGGTAGCTTTTACCCAGTAGTCAAAATGAAACTAATGTCCCTTAAAGTGCTTTTTATGCATCTGAGAAGAGATGAAAATGCTAGAGGTAAGACCAGGTGCAGTAACTCCCCGCAACTTCAACTATATCTCCAATTCGCAGCACACTAATGACACTTGTGGACAAATAAAACCAATACATTACATAGAGGATATGTATGTAGCTTTTTGGCACAACAATTTTTTTTATTTTCTCCTTCTTTAAATTTAAAACTAGTCAAAAATTCATACCAATTAACTTTTGTACGAATAAACTAGCCAGGAAAAGACCCTACGATTCCCGAAAGTTATCGTCCAATCTCCCTACTCCCCATTCTGGGAAAACTATCTGAAAAAATTATTTTAAATAGACTAAATAAACATCTTCATGCAAACAATATCATTATTCCGGAGCAGCACGGCTTTATGCCGCAGCTCTCCACCACTCATCAACTAATGAGAGTTAAAAAGTATATTAAATTAGGATTTGAAAGCAGTGAAAAAATTGGAGCTGTATTCCTGGATATCCAAAAAGCTTTCGACCGAGTCTGGCATACAGGATTGATTTACAAATTAATTAATTACAATACCCCACCTCAATTAATTATCTTAATTAATTCCTACCTTAATAATAGAGACTTTATTGTAAAAATCAATCATACTTACTCTACAAAAAGAAAAATAATTACAAGAATCCCTCAGGGATCGCATCTTGGGGCAACCCTCTTCCAATGTTTCGTGAACGATATCCCAAAACACGACAACACAATTCTCTGCATGTACGCAGATGACACAGCGATACTTGCCAAACACAAAAACCCTAAAATTCTAGCTCACCACATCAACAGACACTTAACAAATCTAGAAGACTGGTTTTCCAAGTGGAAAATTGCCATTAATGCTTCAAAAACAGAAGCCGTCTTCTTTACCAAATCACAAGCAACATTAAAACCAAATATTTTCATTCAAAACAAACAAATTCCCTGGTCTCAATCAGCTAAATATCTCGGTGTCATTATAAACAATAGACTCACTTTTAAAGATCACATAGCACACATTCATGAAAAATTCCGACAAGCCGCGAAAATTTTTATCCCCATATTATGTCGGAATTCAACTTTATCTTTAAAATACAAGTTG
>BMAW01060662.1:2154426-2198742 GCA_019974015.1 Nephila pilipes
TGATTATCTTCATATCGACGAAGATTATCTTACATCGATATGATTATCTTCATATCGATGTAAGATATCAACTCGGACACCAACCTCGTCATCTAAAAGTGGTTCAAATCGATAAGTTGGATGTGTCGAGAAGAGGTGGGTGGAAACAGACAGCAGGAGCTCAATTCAATCCATTATGGCAACATTATATAGAACTAAATTAAATCGATGAACAAATAATATTGTTTGTAAATTCCGAATGCATACAAATGAAGAAGATGGCAGAATGCCATAGATGTGATATTATCTCTCTCCTACACAAAATTTTTAAATTTTATTACATAAGTATCAGAATTTCTTACAATAATCTAACTAATAGATGTACTTCAACGAAAATATAAAAATCAAAATCTGTTTCAAGTAAATATTCATTATGAGAAAGGTACTTACGCTCAGAGTTTGTTATTTGGGTTCCAAAATAATTGTCCTTCAGCACATAACGTTCTGCAGAGGGTATGAAAATAATAATTAAAGATATTTAAAGGAGAAAATTTAAAGGTTTATCACTGTTTGCTTAAAAAAAATCATTATGTTCAAATTTAAGAAAATGTAGAAAAAGGCTATAGGCGTCATACAAAACCATATAAGGATTTATTACAGTTAAAGATAAATGTTTATAACATTGCAATTAGCATAAACAAATGAAAATTATCAAAAAATTTAGTAAAAAAAGTCTTTTTTCATATAGTTTGCTCAAATATTCTTCTTATGTAATCTTTAAAAATTTCTTTACGTGAACATATTAAAACATTTTACAACCAAGTAAAAACTTATTATTAGCATATCCTTGGAATCTTATTGATATATCTCAAGGCATACTGTCTATCCTTACCGATCCGTCATGAATCAATTTTAACGAAATTTTTTTAGAGAAAGAAAAAAGATTTTATATAAAAGTTCTTTTTAAAAAATGAAATTTTACCTTTTAAGCATTGTAATCTGTCCGAATTTTCAGGGTAGAAACATTCCACAGATCGAATTACACATTTCATACACGAGAATAACAAATGACATATATCTTGACGATTGAACTTTTTGCATGAATCGAGGTCTATTTTATTATCAACAATCGCACTGCCGAATTCTCTATGGAAAAAAAAAATATTACTCCTTTATTTTGTAAAAAAATAAAAGAAAATTTTTGTGTACTTAGGGATGGAGAGAGAAATAATTTTTACGAATTTTCTAAGACTTTCAAGTAACCTAGGTACATAGTTTAGTCTTCTCTATTATGTTTACTTCGTTTTTGGAATAGTATCCCTAAGTTATTAAACATTTTTAATAAATCAATTGCAATAAAAATACAAGGTTTAATATTATTAAATTTCATACTATTGTGTATCCAAACATATAGTCCTCTTTCCATCCATAGTTAAATTACACCTTTCGAATTCAGTATATCAAACAAACAATTTTCCAGTTTTTCTTTTCTTGGTCTTACTCATTTTTATATATCGCTTCTTTCTCTTACACAATAAAGGAAATAATCTTTAAATATTGCTTTCATTTTGAGATTCAATTTATATATATATATATATATATATATATATATATATATATATATATATATATATTATTTTAGTTTGCATACTTTCAGTTACAACTACAACTTCTTTACCTTCAACAAACTTATAGAGAATTTCGTTACGTTCAAAATAGTCTTCATAATTCGAAATTTTCAAAAGGTTTGTGATTGTTTTTATCTCGCTATCCTTGTTCTGAGCTAATTTAAGTTTAGGTAAAACATTTTCCATAGGAATACAAAACATATTAAAAGATAATCTACTTAAAGTATCAACACGAGACATTTGTGAACCAGATCGGTGTTCTATTACATAGTTAAATTCTTCCAGTAATAACGCCTATCGAGCTACTCGTGTGCACAAGTCTTTTTGTTTATCGTTTTTTGAAACGCCATAGTCCAAATAGTACTTTCAAAAATTGATATTGTCCTTCATGAGTGACAAATGAGAAGTATATTTTCTACTCTGTTCATTCACATTAACTTGAAAAAAAAATAATAAAACATTTTTTAAATCAATAGTACTAAATACTCGCGATTCTTATAATCGATCTAAGACATCCACAATAAATGGTAAGGGAAACCTGTCTTTAACTACAATTTTATTTAGCTTTCTATAATCTATACATATTCATGGAGTTCCATCTTTTTTCTTAACAGTTACAACTGGACTAGAAAACTCAGAAGAAGGTTCTATAATGCCCTGTTTTAACCATTCAGTTATTTGAGCATCAACAATCGTATTTTCCGAAAAAGGTAAACCTCGCGGTCGCTGATATATTGCATTGTTATTTTTAGTTAAAATAGTTAATTCTGTGTTAGTTGATTTAATCTTCTTCGATTGGTAATTTAATATAGATTGACGCACTTCATCTTTAATGGATTTTGAAATATTATACCCTATATTTTCTTCAATTTCATCACAATTAATATTAACTAGTAAAACTGATAAAACATCTCTTTCTTCTCACAGATACTTATTTTTTTATTGTAAATCCATTTTCATTTATTATAACTTCACCTTGCAAAATTACACCAAGTCCTATTATAGCATTATGTGGTATCATACCGTTTTCCACGACACATATATCAGTAGTACACTTAAATTTATCTACTTGTATTTCTCCCGTAAATATACCTATGGGCTTTATTTTACAATCTCCTAATCCCGATAAAATTGAATTACACTGATTCAGTTTACAAATATTTAACTTTTCAAATATATTTTTAGATATTAACGTAGCTTGACTTCCAGTATCTATCAATGAGTTTTAATATTTTAATTACCGAAACGAACCATTTTAAAAAGATTTGTTTGTGTCGCAATATTGAGAGATGTTACGTTATCGTTGGATTGGGTTTCCTTAGGTTATTTCGAACATTTAGACGCCCTATGCCCAAAGTTTTGACAACTGAAAAATTTTAAACCTTTATTCTTAAGTGAACAAAATTTAGATAAATGTCCTTTACCATCACAATTAAAACAAAATTTAGTGTTCTGATCATAATTACTTGATCGTTTCTGATTCAAAAAATTATCAAATTTTTGTTTTACTTTATTAAAATTATATTTACTTTTTCCTCTCATAAAATTATTTTTGGTGTCCACGCATGCCTTCAGTTTTTCTCTAAATTCGTTTAAGTCTTTGCAACCGTGCAAAACTAATTTATTTTCATGCTTATCATTTATACCTCTTATAATATATTGCATTAATGCGACATCTTCAATTCACCCTCGATTACCCAACTCGTTCATTATAACATAATATTCCAGTATAGATTCAGACGACTTATATTGCTTTTAATTTGTGAGAGAAGATTAATTAATATAATAATCTCACACACATTTTCTTTGTCTGAGATGTATCAGTCTTTTTAAATGTTTTTGTATTAACCTTTTGTTATATATTTTACTTGTGCAGTTTTGAAACATTACAGATAAAGAATTAAAATTAATATTTTACTTATCAATTTTCTTTGCGATCTCTGTTGCATTGTCACATTTGCAAAAAATGAGAGTTTCTTTTCCTTCCTGTTTGCCACTGTCAAACGTTGCTTCATATCTCGCCAAAGAAGCATTCACGAT
The DNA here is from genome assembly GCA_019974015.1 of Nephila pilipes. NCBI lineage: Eukaryota > Metazoa > Arthropoda > Arachnida > Araneae > Nephilidae > Nephila > Nephila pilipes. The sequence continues at coordinate 2,158,074 of BMAW01060662.1, forward strand.
GCAAGAACACATTGCAAAAAGGACCGCAGAAATATCTATGGAAGATTTTCATTATGTACATTCATGAAAACAATTTTGCTTAAAACACACTGTTGTAAAAATGTTAAATAACAGTAAGCGTTTTTTTACAAGTTTTTGTTTGATTTCTATTTTTATTCTTGTATATATATATATATATATATATATATATATATATATGTATGTATGTATGTATACGTGTTTCCAAAGTTCAAAATTTGTACTCGAATTTTAACCTACTTACTATCATTCAACCAAGCTAAAATTTTGTACTTATCGGAGTTTCACGTCTAACCCAATGAAATACAATACAATGGTATTCTCAGGCCGACTTCCCCCCCCCCAAAGAACCGTAAATCTTCTTTTGTCAAAAAGGTCTTTACCACGTATCCTTGCGCTCTGATGAGGGACTTTTAATTTCACTTTTCCCATCTTCCCTTGTTTACTTTGCTGTCTTAATAAATTACAAGCAACGAAATAAATTAAATTTTTTAAAAGATATGCATTTGAAAGAACATAAAAAAAAGGGAGGATTCTGTGGAATTACTTTTTTTGTCAGATTATTCAAAGTATTTTTATGATCAATTTAGTACCCCTCATGCGAGTTTTCAGATCTTTAATAAAAATTTAAAAATACTTACAAAAATCATAAAAAAAAAAGTCACTCCACAGAAGCCTTCCTTTTTTAATGCTCTTTAAAATGCACTTCATTCCGTGCAGTTAAAATAAATATTCTAGATGTGAGACTTTAAGTTCGTAACTTCATAGGATCAACATTAGGTGCAGAAATTCGTGCTGGTGTGTCGACGGGAGCCTTCAGAACATGAGGCTGGATGGGGGAGAAAGAGAGAGCTTGCACTTAATGCGAAAAAGATTTCCTCGAGGTTTTTAACCGTCTCAGGTTTTTATCCACCTTTTAATTGGAAATATTATTGCATAACTGAAAGTTATAATCTGACCTTCCCAAGAGTGATTTAAGATCATGACAATATAAATTTTACTTTTAAAATTAAAACGAGCATTAGCGAACAGTTTAAAAGAAATACTTGGTGAGCTTAAAAATTTTAAGAGAACAAATTAAAGCTATTTTTAAAGGGCTGTTTGAGATTTTAAAAATTCTAGAATCATTATGGTTGCTTAAAAATTAAAAATTTTAAATGATATTAATCAATGTTTTGTATATTAAAATTGATTTCAGAAACTTGTAAGCATTATGTAAAGATAGATGAAAACGGAGTTTACTTCGTTTTTTAAAAATAAGTTAAATTGGAGTTTAAAATATATGTAGGTTGTGAAAAACAGTTTAATAGCAGGCAGATATCAATGGAAGTAAAAATCATGTTCGCTTGTCCATTATGGTGGGAAAATTGGAGTGTAGTTTATTTCTCGCCTCGTTTAAACCGAGAGAGTACTTTCTGATTGGCCTTTGGGAAAGGGTTTCTATTGGTCGTATTTAACAAAGTCCAAATGAATTGACATTTTGCACCCATATGTAGCTTACGTAATTGCTTTTTAGCCTTAATTTTCCAGTCTAAAAATAATTAAATAAATCTAAGTGAAAAACATTTTTAAATCAAGCTTTTATTTAAAAATAGAGTAAAAGGTATAAAAATATTTTTTTTGAAAAGTAAGATTATCAATAATTTATAAAAGCTTAAAGCGTTAATACTTCTTTGATCTAATTACTATGGTGCATAATGTATGGGTAATTACCTAGGTATATTAGTAAAGCGCATTAAGTTTTTAGAGAATTATATTTTATTTTACATTTATAAAAAAAAATTGATTTTAACCTTTTTATCCGTCTTTAAGCAAAAGCTTCATTAATTTTTTTTTCTTAACTTTTCTATTTATTTTAATCTCTCTTGTCTGGATATTTTCTACCGGTCGCTACAGGACTGGAATTATTACTACTACTAAGCCCAATTGAAAAGTAATGCCATTGTGTTCAAGCCTTTTTGTTGTTGTTGCCGGATTTTCTTATTGTACATGAAACTTACGTGAGTTCTCTAAGCAATGAATCTATTTTTTGTGTTCCCAGTTCTCGTTAGCTTGTTGAGAATTGTAAAAGAGGGTGACCCACATGGAGATATAGCTCAATAGCAAGGTATCACTGAATTTTTGACAACTGAATGTGTAACTTGTTATCATCATACGTCCACTTTCCATTAACTAATTTCTGAGGCTACGTTACTTCAAAGTTTGATTTAAGAACCTCGCTTTGTGAAAGAGCCATGTGTAACGTAGCGACCCAGGCTTCATGAAATGTCTCGGTAACGTGAAGGATCACATAGCTTAAGTAAAATTACTTTTTATTTTTTATTTTTAATGGCTAAGTGTTATTCTAAAGTTACAAGGCGTTTTTGCCTTAATACTTTTAGCAAAATGTCACGAACCAAATATCACTAACAGAAATAGATCAATATGAGTCCAGTCACTAAGAGATAAAGTATATTAGAGTCCACCAAAATCGCAGGAATAGCAAGAGCAGAGAAATAGCATGGATCTCAACTTCTATCGTTTTCTCCCCTCGGGATCACCTCCTCGCTGGTCATCGGATCTCCTTCTCTCCTCCTTTTTTCCCTGCGTCCCTTTTAAAGCTCCAGGATAAAGCTGTCTCATGCCCCCTTCGATTCATTTCCATTTCCGATTGGACGGCCATTGACTTTCGCAGACAACCTCCGTCTCTGTCCCCAATACTATTCGGCTTTCTCGGACAATGTCCAGTTTGACGCACGGACATGCTGGTACCACATGTCGAACGTCAAACGGATAGGCTATAAATTCTCATGTCATTACGACGCATAGTTCCCAATTCCTTCTCACAAAGGCGGATCATCCTTTCTACACCTATGTAGCAGAGCCATGTGTTCAATGAATGCACCAAAGCAACTGACCTCAGGCGTGCTTTACCCCCTTTGGAGAAATAAACCCTTTTACTACGTTTTTTTGAGAGGGGAGTCGGGAAACAAAATCGGAGACTCAAACAGACAAGGAATTATCTAGAAGCTACGTTACACATGACTTGTATAAATTAGCATTACTATATAAGAATCCCGCCAGTGTGAGTTCAGGAGCTCAATCTAGTTTCTGCTCCTGAAGGAAAATGCCCCATTTTGGACTTTTAATGAAATATAAATCGTTTACTTATTTGGTATCATGAATATTAGTGTTTACAAATGGTACTGTGAATTTAAAATGGTCGAAAAAATTCAAAATTGGTTGTTTCAGGCCGAAAAATAATGGTCTCTGTCTTTAGAAACCGTAAAGGGATTCCTTTATTGAATGTTTACCCTGGGAGAAGCAATTAATGTCGAGCAGTGCTGAAAAACCCTAACAAATTTACAGCGGGTAATACAGAACAAAAATAAAAGGAAATGTGGAGGAAGAAAGTGTGTTAATAGCCGTACATTGCTCGTCTCCACACAGCCAATGATACAAAGCAACTCTTAGACTTATTCTTTTGAAACATCGTCAACTACCTCTCTCACAGCTCAGCTATGAAACTTCCAGATTTCTATCTTTTCACTTCTCTGAAGTCGTTTATGGGTGAGAAAAAATTTCCGACTACAGATAAAGTCCAGAGTACCATCAAACAATGGGCAAAAAAGATGGCAGGAAACTTTTTTGACGAAAATATAGGAACCCCATTCCTTGGATCACATGGAGGATTATGAAGGAAGGTGGATACATCAAAAAATATTGTTTGGTGTTTCTATATGAATTCATAAATTGTTCAAAACCTGTTCGATTTTCAAAATATTGAATACTCTTTCTTGAGGATAACCTTCGTATTTGGAGAATACATGTACCTCTTGTATAGTAAGAATTGTAAAAATTGGGTAACAAATAAAATAATTATGTCCATAAAGGTATTATTTTTCAATCATGCCAGGTGTTATTACCCAGTGGATCCTAGCTTAGTATCTGGTCAAAGAGCATTCTTATAGGCCCCTGGGAAATGAACCCGATTCCGTTTAAGAAATTTATTTTTAATAAGTTAGATTAATTAAAATGAATCTCGTTGTAATGCAATCCGAAGATCAATTATTCACTGGAACTCGTCCAATAACTTCTGTGAAACGTGAGTTGATTTTGTGAAAGAACTATTATCATTTATTACATTTCTAATCCATCAACCCTTATCGTTAACCCTGTGTCTTGTCACATGAAATTTAATGGTGCAAGGACCACCGAAATCGCGGAGGAAGGAATCTTCCACAGCCCCATAAGAACATAGGGACATACTTCGAGCAGCTACCCACTTCTCCACACATAGGGCACTACGGGTTGCCCCAAAAGAACACTAATTTTGAATCAATTTTTTAAAATGGTAAAAAAGGTTCATGGTTATACAGGAAAGATCTATGGATTTTCTTATGACTTGAAATTTAATGTTGATCTTGAGTAGAAATTGTTTAATATGGTTTCCAATGTTTCATTTAAACGGTTTTGAATTCCAATCATTGGTCTTAAAGCCTGCGTTTTAGAAAAGAGTGCGGGAACTTCCAAGTCGTTTTTGCTGAAAGTGGCCATTTTGGCGAAATGATTGACGGATTCCTTTTGTGTATTATTGTACAGAACATTAATCAGTAAATGTTGAAAAGGCACTTTTCTGAGATATATTTTTTTAATATCATTCATAAACCTTATTTATTTGTCATATGGTTCAGAAATTTTATTAGAGACCTACAAAAAATATAGAGATTAATATTTCTATTATTAGTAGTCCATCCGACAAAAAAAATTAATAGCTGAAAATTGTACCTAAAAACGGTAATATATTTATTCAAAAATAATTCTATTGGTTCGGTATTGAAATGGCCTGTTAAGCCTAATTTAAATGAAATCGCATTTAGTTTATGATAGAAGAAATACGAATAATCAACAACGTTTTAATCCCTAAAATATCCTTATGTCTAATCTTATGCAAACAATTATAAATTCTGAATTTTCAAGCAAATAATTGTAAGCATTTTGTATTTTCGATGAAAATATCTGTGAATCATTTTTTAACTATTAATAAAACTTTTGATCATATTTAATAAGCATTTTTTTAAAAAATATCGATTGAGTGCATAGGTTTAACAACAATTTATCGACTGCTTTCGCAATAATTATTGAAACAGCAAAAGCATTTACATATATACCAGTCCAAATTTAATTATTTCCATTTAAAACACTAATCAAAAATTGTTCTTTTAACTTTTTTTCTGATTATAAAAAAATGACCATAATCTCGAAAATAATTTATTATTATTTATGTATTATTATTATTTACTGTTGAAATCACAGCTCTTTCAAATACATCCTTGTGAAAAAATAATTAAAATTACAGTTAATCTTAGATAACAGAAGCCGTAAATTTTTTTAAATGTTATTTTAATAGAATCTTACAATATCCCGTTCACAGAATTTAAAGTAATAATAATAAATACAGTTAAAGGTATTAAGAAATATAAAAGTCAAAAATGCAAATAAATATCTTTTTTTGAAGTATTCATTATTGAATTTCAGAAAATTCATGTTATCTGTGATTAAAATATATATATACACACCTATAAGATTAATTAAAATGAGCGGATTTGTCTTAAAATTATAACAACAAAATTGAATTTTAATAATGGTGGCTTTGAAAAAGTATTAAACAAAAATTTTTCTTATGGAATTAACGAACTAAGAAATTTGAAGAAAATAATATGAGATGTAAATTATACTTACAAATAAGCTGGAATCGTCTCATATTTGAAAAGTTGATATTTGCTTTTAATGCTTGCAGAGTCAAAGCCTTTCTACATCTGAAGATTTTATGGCCTTTTTTTGTTCAAATAGAACTTATTCCGGATTCATTTAAATTTCATTACAATTTCAAAATTTCTAACGCATTCTAGGAACTAAAATTCTGTCGCAATGAAGTCATTGGGCCAACAGGTTTTCTAGGAAAAGGGTTTGGGTACGAAAAATAATGATTTCAAAAGAGCGACTGACCATGTATTTTTAAAAGAATCAGAAGTCGGATAGCAACAGTCAACTATTCCGATAAAATGCCTATTATTTTTTAATAATTTTCAATATAATTCATTATTCCTCAAAAACATATTTAACTTATTTATAACTTTAGTTAGTAAGAATTAATAAACTATTTCCCAAATGAAATGGACATTTAGCACTTGAATAAAAAGAATTAATATTATGTGTCGGAGTATGTTTAGAATAACAATCAAAACCTCGTTCTATGAATAAATTTCTTTTGAACAGGTCCTGACTTTTCCATTTAAAAAAATGTTGAAACGTTATTTTTATAGTTGATATGAATTTATTGGTTTTTTTATTTAAAAAAATATTACACAGACAAATTTAATTTTAAGAAAAATAAAAATGGTATACATTTTTGCGAAACGATTCCCTAGATAATGTTCTGAGACATATTACCTAGAAATTTCATATCACAATGACTATTTCGAAACATTGTCTCTTACACTAAAATATTCCAAGAAAGATTGCTTAAAAGTCAAGCAGTTAATAAACATTCATCTATAAACTTTATCAATCAATTAGAAAACTTTTCAAAAAAAAAAATTAACGTAAAACCCTTAAATAAAAATTATTGTCTAGAAAAAAAAAAGAATATGTTTCCTAGAACTAACTTAAAAAATTCCGAATAAGAAATTATTAGCATACGCTTGAAATTTACCAAAGTCAAATTTCTATAAGTAAAATATTGGGGGGGGGGGAGTAAAATTTTATTTCTTAACCTCTTCGCATGCATTTTAAAAATAAGATTCATATCATTTTATTTAAATTTTAACTGCGAAATAACCGAGTTAAGTTAATATTAGTAAAGACACTTTTAGAATGCGAAAAAAAAAACTTTTTAAACTTAAATTTATTTTTATAATAATGACGATGGACAGTTTAATGAGTCGCACTTTGTTAATAGTAAAAAACAGGAAAATGACTTCCAAAACGTTATCAAACCGTACATTAATCTTTTCCAGCACTATCGATTTTAGAGGAACAAAGATTCTACCTAACAGTTGGCTAAAAATGTGTGTGATTCGAGTACACTCTTTATGAATAATTATAAGTTTCCAATGTGTTGCCTACTTTGACGACATTCCTCCTCAAGTTATTTACGATAGAGAATTTTAAGAATTTACAGAAATACTTTAAGTAATTACCTAATCTAAAAAATTACCAATTAGAAAACATTTAAAAGTCACGGATTACAAATAGCAACATCTATGATATCATTTCCATGGAAGGAATATTTTGAAAATCAAAACTAATTTGTGTGAATTGAAAGATTATTGTGTCATCTTGCATTTGATAAGTGAAATACATTTCTAACTCCAATTTGAAACTATAATGCTATAATCTGTTGGAGATGTCTTATCCACCAAGTCCAAAATATAGGGAGAGCAGTTATTTCAATACACATTTATTTAAGGACTCCACGTGCCAATCACACATAATCGAATATTTATACAATTTACAAAACTATACAAGCTTCCAAACAGTCTATATTTTAATTCAACCCGCTTATGCGGTCAGGAGCAATTATATCCAATACAAGCAAAAAAAAAACCCGCCTTAAGCGGTCAAGATCCAATAGCATTCTTCAAAATATTACCCATGAACCCGTGCGCTCTCACTCACACGAGACAAGGCGCCTCCTGGCGGGATCCGAGTAATTTATTTCCAACATAATCTCAGAATTGATGCATCACATGAAAAAAATAATGCTTTTAAAGAGTTATTTTAATATCACAGATTTGTTGGATGGATATTAAGAGATGGATCATGCAAAGAAATATTAGAAATTTCTAATGCTTCCCTCTTTGATTTAAACTACATAAAAATAGTTTGTAAGGAGAATAATAGTTATCTATAATAATTTTAAAAAAAATGAACTTTCAGTGATCCACGAGAAGGAAAAGGACCAATTTTTAGCGTACATTTAAACTTGTAAGACAGATCGAATCATTATAAAATAAACGATGTAGCCTGGAGATTTGCGAACAGAGAGAAAATCAACGTCACAATTTGAACTGCGGACTCCTTTTGTGTTGATCGAAAAACCTACAGAAGATGGCTCGTCGTGGGAAGGGAAAGAGCCAACCAATAATCCCATTGTTTCTTTAATTAAAAAACAATTAGAGAACGAACTTTAGTAACGTTAGTGTCATATAGTGGATATTGTATAGTGTTGGATGTTGTATAGTGACGTTAGTGTTGTATAGTGGATACAACTGAATTGAAATACCCTTTCGGTCACTTACATTAAAATTACAAAATGAAACAATACAACCTTGTGAAATTCTACACTGTAATGACAGCATAGGCTGGTAAGATAAAAGGCCAATATGCACAGTTCCTAAAAGGAAATTATTACCTGAAGAACGAAAAAGATACTTGAAAGATCTGTGTGTGATGATAAAGTTTCTGAAAGTGAAAAAGAGAAACTAACAACTTCCAAGACAGAAATGGTGGCAGATTACAACAAGATATATTGATTTAGTAAGCCGTATGATATTCACCTTCACTAGACGAATTAGAAAATGAACAAAAAAAAATTATTTATACGCTTCATTGATACTGCTGTTTTGAATGCGTTTCTGTATTTAAGTCATGCCAAACTTAGTCAAAATTCAGTTAAAAAGAATATAGATAGAGTTTAATGAAATCTCTTTATTATGAATTAAATCATAATAAAGGAATACCTTCAGTAATAAGAAAAAATTATAAATGAAGGACAAAATGTCTCATTGGCCATATGAATAGAAAAAAAAGAAAAAAGAAAGAAAGAAAGAAAGAGCGCATTCTGTGCGAAAAAGGAAAGAAGAAGCACTACAGGGTGATTCAAAGCTTGAATTTTTCGACGATGACGATATGTAAGAAAACTCTTATGCTTTCCATTACAGCACCATCTAAGGGTTTCCTCTCCGACTGTGTATTTTATGGTGAACATTGCTTGTTATGATGTTTTCTATTATCCCTTACATTTTTGCCCATGAGTTTCGAAACACCCTGTATAATCTAAAAAGCATGCAATGTGGCTCTTTGCCTAAGGTCAGAACTGTTTCGAAGAATATCATACCATTTATTTAAAAATTATTTAACTCACAAACCAATGAAATCAAAAGACCAGAATAAAAAATTTAAAATCGATACATTCTTGACAAAAAGAAAAGAAAAGGAAAAATTAACAAAAAAGGGCTATTTTAAGAACTAAAATTTTAAAAAGTGGAATTCACTTCTGAACATTTTTAAAACAAGCAATTCTAAAGTATTTCTTACAGCCACTTTTTCAATTTCGGATATAAGTATCTTGAAGAAACAAAAAATATTCAAAAATTAAAAAATAAAAGAATATCCCCCCCTTTAGATTAAAGATTCAGAAAAGGATTAAATGATATCAAAAATGTTACGCATTATTTTCACTGGAATATATTTAGTTGAAAGTTTTGCTTTTGGTTCCTGTTCTTTAGATTTACTCAGTAGCTTTGAAATGTATTAAATTTATTTGGGAAAAAAATTTTTTTTTTAATCTCATTTGCTCATATTTGATCACAAAAGGGCCGTGGTAGCCGAGTAGTAATGGTCGTGAATTCGTGGCAAATAAAAGTAATAAATACACTGCCCGACATTGAAAAGGCAACACCAAGAAGGAATCTTCAGAAAGTGATGAAACTCTGCAAATAGAGAGAGACGGTAGGGAACAATAAGTGATCATTATTTTGAAACGATATGCATAACACAGAGTGAGAACAGTCTCGTCTCAGTATGTTGTTGAACCACCGTGGACCGCGATACACGAAGGAACATGTCTAAGTGCAGAGTCAATGAGAGTACGGATGGCGTCGAAAGGAATGGTTCTCCGCCCCCTGTCAACCATTTGTCACAATTCGTCTTCAGAACGTGGCAGTGGTCAGGTCTGCGAATGGCGTCCAATTACATCCGAAATGTTTTCAATTGGTGAGTAATCAGGGAAGCATCTGTTCACCTAGCATTGCACGTTGGCTGATGCGAGTATTGTGATCCTGTTCATAAAGGGTATCGGACACCCCCCCTGAAGGTAGGAGAGTGTCACCGGCCACAGCACATCATTCACGTATGGTTGACCCCTCACAGTGCCCTGAATATGAGCTAGAGGGGACCTGGAATCGTACGCAATTATGCTCCAAACCATGATGCCATATTGTCGTGCGTTCCCCAATTGCTATCACATTTAACCTGTCTCCATGCCGACGCCACACTCGTAGCGGCGACTATTATTATAGAAACAGAAGCGTGACTCATCTGAAAACAAGACCCTGTACCCTTCCATCGTCCATATCGATCGAGCACGGCACCTTTGAACACGTTGGCATCTATGCTGTGGGGCCAATAACATTCTTCTTAACGGACGCCCTGAATGCAGGCACCAATCGATGGGAAATGGTTCCAGTCGATATGGGAACATCCAGGGTGTCTTGAACATGCTGCGGAATGGATATAGAAGTAGCTTCAAGGTCCGCTACCACTTGTTTGTGGATGCATCAATATGCGCAAGTTGACGTCACTCTGGCTGCACAGGCGCCTCTCAAACTTGTCACATTTCCTTGTTCCAATCATCTTCGCCACAGCCGGTGCACCGTGGACGCGTCCAGGTGCGTGTCAGCTGTGATCCCGTATGGACCAACCTGATCTTCTCAGTCCGACTACCATGCCCATTGAAAAATCATCTGTCTGCAGGAACTGCCCTCATGACAACGATCTGGCATTCTCTGTTATTGCACGCGTTCTCTGAGACAAGAAAAAAAATTCTACAATGATTTCTCAAGCAGAAATAATAGCACGAAAATTGAACATTCTGTAGATTCCTTTCCTTATATGCTCTTCAACGTGCACTGGAGAGCTGCGCATTTCACATCATTCGCATAACTCAGTGACGTGCGTCTATTATGAAATTTATATAATTTTCTGGACACTCCCTTTTTTTTTATTTTCAGGGTCGCGTAGTGTATAATTCTTTTCATTTAATTATATATGATTACTGCTCAACATAGCAACAACTTATAAATTCTATTCTCTTTGTTCTTCTTATAAATGCTGTACTTAATGCTCTTGAAAATATCTATTTTAAGTTTATCTATTTTAAGTTTATCTTAAGTTACTTAAAAAAGACATTCATATTAAAGAAATTCACATTACTCATAGAAAAGGAATTTTAAAATTTACAAGTCATTCAAATAGAAGAAGAATGACCACGCTTCTTCTAAAATCACGGGACATAATCCTTTGTTTTGGTTGGATAGCTGAAAGTAGTAAACGCAGTAAAAGTAGTCATTGGTCTTGAGCACTCCAAGCGGGACAGGAATTAACACCTGCTAAATTGGACACCTGATTTCGGGGTGTTCTTGCTTCCCAGGAGTGTTCGTTAGTAAAATTAGTATTACGACGGACCAGTCCTTTTTGGACAATTTTTTTTTATTAAAACTTAACAATAAAAATTTAATGGTTCAACCATAAGTATAGTTATTATGGGTGTCAACGCGACAGTAGTTACCCACGTCCGTTATTGCAGAAAGTCGTTCAGCTTCTGCCTAGTTTTAACAGAGGACCGGTAGGAGGCGCGCACATGCATCAACAAGGAGAATCGAACTCTATAAGGTCAAAGTTCATGAGAAACGGAAATGTTGTTTGTCCTTTCTCACGAGTCTAGATGTCTTTGATGAGGAACTTGTCCAAATACAAGGGGGACCACTAACGAACTTGCAAAGTGTGGTCGCTTGAAATACATTCTTTCCACAGTTTTTGAGCTCGTCTTTCTTTTTAAAATTTTTTATAACATTCTTAGAAGATTGAATATTTTAAATGCTGTAAAGAAATTATAATATAAATATATTTTATTCTCTAGAAGGGAAGAGGTATGCAAGACACATTCAAATGGATATTTTTTAACATTCTATTTTATATAGAAATTTCAATTATCTTATTTGAAGCAACTGATAATTATTAAAGATCTGAAAACATGTTATTTAAACGTAATGGAAATCCATAGAACTCATTAATTTATGAAAATGACCTCAAAGTACACTATTGCTCTCTTTATTTCCCATACTGTCTGCGGTAAACATCGGTGACGCATCTCTAGGATACCCAAGAGATCCTTCTATATTTTCGAGCCTCTTTCTTGTCAAACAATTTTTCTTTTTGTTTCTTTCCATTTTTGAAATATTAGGATCACAGTACACCTTGTTCTGCACTGCATAGTCATATCTAGCACCCTAAAACTTCACCATCACTCATTTATCAATTTGTGAGAGTAATATCGAAAAATATAGACTGAATTTCTACAAGTGGGATTTTTTTAAGTTCTTTAAAAATGTCCTTGTCTGTAGATAAATCAAGGCAAATCAAGTATAATTACTATCCATGCATATTAAGCATATTTCAAGATGTCTTCACGTGCTATTGTTAGGTTTCCACCATGTTACCCTGTGGCACGCGAGCCGTGGATTGGGTTTGTTATCCCATCCCTAAAAGCTACACAAGAGCTACAGGATATCGATGCCGTATTTCTGAACCACGATTCAGTAACAAACATGACGCTAGAGTGAGCCTCATTTTCTTAATTTCAGTATAACACTGCTTTAGGGATTGGAGGTTCAATTCCATAAGCTAGCTCGAAAAATAGGATTTTGATTTAATCATGACTTGATTACTACTAAAATTGGCCATGGTCGCGACCGGTATTGTTTTTCTCAACTCATGGGTTATATTCTAAATACTTCTAAAAATCTATTGTCAAGCGGTGCCTCTTCAAATCTGACGAGGTTCCACGTCCTCGCACTGGTGTGGTGTGCAAATTTAGAGAGTAGAATTCCAATTCAAGTGTCGTCCTAGTCTCATGACTGAGGTTTAAATAAAGAAATCCATTGCCAATAGCCATCGTGTTTCGCAGTGTGATATTAAGAAAACAATTAATCAACCAATACTACTAAAATTGGGTCATTAACGAGTGTCTACGAGTTAATACTTATACTCAAAATCTCTTAATACTCATAAGTATCAGAGAAAATTAATTAGAAAAACATTCCCATAAGAGTAAACTTGGTTTAGAAAGAAAATAAAGAGTGAAAAGATGTTTGAAAAAAAGTTGTTATGCGAAAGTGCAATTATATTTACTTTAACTGAGTACAATGCGAAATAAAAATTCAAATTATCAGGGTGGTTTCAGAGGCTGCTTGGACTTTATTATTGAAATGATCAAATAGAATATCGACCAATTAGCAATAAATTAAGTAATTAGTTTCACTCCCAAATTTCTCTTGTAACTATTTTACGTGTTTGAAATAAATTAGTTTATTATCTAAATGAAAATCTCGTAAAGGATCCATTCTTGTATCGATTCGATGAAGGTATTTTCAATTTCTCTAAATAGAATGAATATAAAAAGAATGTGGGGGGGGAGGAGAATTAATGTAGCCAGATTTCCTAGATAAAATTGCCTGAGATTACTTGAAATTTTTCCCAGTCCTTGAATTTGTGTATCATTCTTCAGGAGTATCTAGGAATTTTTGCATTTTTCTTATTGTCTAGCTCAGTAGTTCCCAAAGAGTGCTCCACGGCACCACAGCTCCTCGACGTTTTCACAGGAGTACCGGGAAATCCGCAATTTTTTTTTATCTCCTATTTTTATTTGATCCGTTTTTACAAACGTTGGAAAACCTTAATTCTCAAAGGATGCAGGGGTCGAAAAAGTTGGAAACCACTCGTGTAGCTTAAATTTGTCCTTAAGCAAAAGCTTCCCGGTTGTCTTTGAGCTAATAGATGTTCACTGAGGAGTAGGGGGAGTCATTCATATAGACCAGCGTCTCTCAACGTTTTTTAGTTTCTCAGACCGGAGGGTTTTTAACAAAAAATGAACCGAGTGATTCCGAAAGTAAGAATCAATGAAAGCTCCCTCTACTGGGAGAGGGGAGGGGGCGTTACTTAGTGCGGACGAAGTACTTATACAGTACTGGCCATATGGAGCAGAAGTAAATAGTTCTGTTATAAAAGAGAAATTACAAGCTTTATATTTCTTAATTTTCCTTATTTCGCTTGAATTCAAATAGGAACTTCTTAGATGCTTTTAATTTTTTCAATTTTGCTCTAATATTTTCCATTTTCTTATATTTATGTTTTGACAGCTATCATGAAGTTTGAAAATGACTTCACAGGGTAATAAATATTTCCTCTAGGCAGACTGAAAGAAGCTAGTATTGTAGAACTGTCTCCCCACCTCGATTCTTTCCCTCCTATCTCCCCCCCCCCATTCAAAACAAGAGAAAAGGAGAGTAATTGAATCTCTGTCGTTCGTTTACACAATTTCTTGTGAGCTTTACCGGTAGGGAGGGATCCCTCTCCCTCATAAAGGAAAGATTTCTGTCCCTAGTGAGGCTAAATTGCCCTTCCGTGTTGCTCAAGTGTTCGAAAGCTATCCCAAACTAGGAAGAAACTGGCTTTTTCATTGCTTCAAAAATAGTCATTCTTCCCTTTCGACAACTTTTTTCACTCCTTTTTTTCATGCCCCTTCTACTTTCAAAAAAAAAAATTCGTTTCTACTATTTCATTTTTTTCAAATCGTATCACTTGATTTATAAGAGATCGATAATGCTAGTGATATTCCAAATTTAGTGTATACTGATTAATTATATAAAAATAAATTTTAATATGATAAAAAGTTCTATTTACAAAGTTTTGTGCAAAGAACAAATTTTGCCACCCAAAGTGCGCTTTTTTGTGATTATTATTAAATTACTCAATTAAATATTAGAATTAAAGTAAACGATGAAATATCGAGATACGTTCAATAATAAACTTTTCCAATATTAAAATTAAAGGAACCAGTAAATTATTAAATTGAATATTATATTAACTACATGTAATTAAAATTATAGGAAACAATTAATTATTAAATTGAATTTTATATCAGCTACATGTAATTAAAATTAAAGGAAATGACAAATTATTAAATTGAATATATTTTAGCTAAATGTAATTGAATTGAAGTAAAAATTGAAAAGTGGTTTCGTACGTGAAAAGTCATCTGGTTCACCAAAATTGACCCAACTAAAACAATAGCCCCTTGGGTGGCTAAAAAGCCGATACCTGGTCAGAACAAATTTCTGTATGTGGTTACTATATTGTCAGTATGTGGTTGTATTCAGTGAAATAATTATTAGAAATCTGTTGATAATATTGCATTCAATTCTAATTGTTCCAATAGAAAAGAAAATTTATATCAAGGTATAAAGCTTTTTTTAAGTTTTTGATTTTTATAACTAAAAGACACAGATTGTAATATATTGTAACGAATTTCACTGTTGGGTTCAGGGATTGAATAGACTTTAATCAGGACAGCGATAAAACAGTTCTTTATTATCAGCCCAATCAAGAATACAATGTTCAGAAAGGCTTAAGAACAGCCGAAGTCACAGTAATACAACACAACAGTAACACAACGCAATGTTCTGATACAGCGGGGAATAAATCAAATTCAAAGCCGTAGGCTTTCGTACTCTCTTCGGCATAAATCACAACGGAATTACCCGTAAAGTAACAGAGGCTCCGGGCGCGTCTGAGCTTAAAGAAATCTGAACAACTCTATGTTTCATTTCAGTAAGCCTTATATAGACACGGCGAAAGTGGTAGAATCTGGAATGTTCTACCACTTTCGCCGTGTCTATATAACTTTCTGGAAAGTAGAACCGGAAGTCGTCAAATATTGCCAATATCGCCAAATTTGGCGACAGATTTGGCGACAAAATAAGGCCAACTGTCGCCAACTAAACGATCTCGCCAAGTTGGCGAGATACCCAAAGAGCCCCATGTTATTTACAAGGTCTCATAGCGATCTAATTCACATGTTTACATGCAATAAACGTTAATCCTGCACTATTTTTCAAGCAGAATAGTAATTTTGACATAATTTAACATTATAAACACATTTTAAATACCAAAATCGTAACAATATATTTATTTTATATTTCTATAGCTCTCGTGTTGTATATATATGTGTGTGTGTGTGTGTGTGTGTATACACTTGTACTTTTTTAACAAGATTTTATTTGGATTACTCTCATATTGAAAACAAACGTTTTAAAATCATTACCTTAACTCAATTTTTGTTTTGAGTGAAACAATTATCTATAACAGGTGTATTCAACCTTTTACACTTTGGAAACTCTTTGAACTTACGGTTTTCTTGAAAGAACCTCTTGATTAAAGTGCTGAAAAAATAGGATATCAAATCTTTATCCTATTCAAATTAACAAAATTATTCCTGCATCTTTTTTTCCCATCACAACAAAAACTTCTTAATAAGATAATGAAGGGAAAGGTAGCTAATGGCGTTTTTTTTCTTTCTTTCTAAAATGTATTCTATCAATAAATAAAAACATCAATATTTTAAATTAAAACAAATTAAAAAAAAAAAGAAAAATTTTAATGACCTGTCTGTGATTGTTTTTTCTTTCAAAGTATTTTAACGCCTGGAATAATTGATAAAATCTGCAACCTAATGTCCTGTTCAGCAACCAATCTATTTCTGCATTTTGTTTTTGTCGTAGTGTACAAAGAGAAAACGTTTTCACATACATAGGTCGAAACAAAAGAAATTAGATGTTTCACAACTCTTTTGGCAATTTCAGGATATTCTTCTTTAATGTCAATCCAAAAATGCATAATATAAATTTGAATAAATTTTAATTTCAATTGAGTGCCAGTCAATATATCAATTTGAGAAATATCGACTGAGTCAAAGAATGGAGACTAATATGTAACCTAACAGGTCAATTGAAAAGTCCCCGGCCTACCATAGTAAAACACATTTTTTTTTGGAAAAATTAGTTTTTTTTATTCAGCATAATTCCTTTCAAATGTGATATACTGATTATAGCGACCCTCCAACTTTTCGATACCATTTTTGTAGTACGATTTGTCCTTTGCTTCAAAATAGACCTCAGTTTCGGCGATCACCTCTTCATTCGACGAAAATTTCTTCCCAGCGAGCATTCTTTTGAGATCTGAGAACAGGAAATAGTCGCCGGGGGCCAGATCTGGAGAATACGGTGGATGAGGAAGCCATTCGAAGCCCAATTCATGGATTTTTGCCATCGTTTTCACTGACTTGTGACACAGTGCATTGTCTTGGTGAAGCAGCACTTTCTTTTTCTTCAAATGTGGCCGTTTTTCGGCGATTTCGTCCTTCAAACGGTCCAATAACGCTATGTAACAGTCGCTGTTGATGGTCCTTCCTTTTTCAAGGTGGTCAATGAAAATTATTCCGTGCGCATCCCAAAATACAGACGCCATAACCTTGCCAGCCGACTGTTGCGTTTTCCCACGCTTTGGAGCGGGTTCATCGTGTACAGTCCACTCGGATGACTGTCGATTGGACTTCGGAGTAAAATGATGGAGCCATGTTTCATCCATTGTCACATATCGACGCAAAAACTAGGGTTTATTACGCTTAATCATCTTCAAACACTGCTCCGAATCATCAACTCGTCGTTGTTTTTGGTCAAAAGTGAGCTCGCGGCACCCACTTTGCACAGAGCTTTCTCATACCCAAACATTCGTGAATGATATGATGTACACGTTCAGTTGATATCTTTAGAGTGTCTGCTATTTCATTCAATTTCAATTGACGGTCATTCAAAATCATTTTGTGGATTTTTTTTTAATGTTTTTGTCGGTAACAACCTCTTTTGGTCGTCCACTGCGTTCACCGTCTTCGGTGCTCATTTCACCACGTCTAAACTTAGCATACCAATCCTTGATGGTTGATTTTCCTGGGGCAGCGTCCGGAAACTCGGCATCAAGCCAAGTTTTTGCTTCAACTGTATTTTTTCCCTTCAAAAAGCAATATTTTATCAACACGCGAAATTCCTTTTTATCCATTTATTTCTCAATAACAAAGGTTGCTTCACTCAAAATGCTATAATTCACAAACTAATGATCCGACAGCTGTCAAATTTATACATGCATCTTTTGAGGGTTAGGGCTAACTAAAAAACATATGGATTTAATTCTAGTAGCGCCATCTATGTGTCAGGCAGGGGACTTTTCAATTGACCTGTTAATGTGTCTCGATGAATGTATTTGAAGCACGTGACTTGAATGAAATTTAAAATTTTGTTTTATCTAAAAAATATTTATTTATATTTATTTTTTATAAGCAAACTGCATTTAAGAATTCAAGCTTGTATAAAAATTAAAATTTTACTAAAATTTTGGCGCTTTGATTAAGAAAATAGTGATCACTTACGGAACCCCTGTCAAAGTTCCAAGGAACACTAGGTTCCGCGGAACCCAGGTTGAAGACCTCTTATCTATAACAAAGGCTTACAAAAATTTCAGGTAATGATAATTTTAGTTTGTACAAGTAATCACGTTACAGTATCATTAACATCACATGTATGCATCAAACGCTCACGATAGAAGCTTATAAAACACAGAATGAACAAACAAAAGAATAAATAGTATGCATGTCAAATATTTGTATTAAAAGATACAAAATTTATATTTTATTCCCAAATCATAGGCAAAGATACTATAGAAGTGGGACAATGAACATACGCTACCTTTGTCAAACCTTGATTAATTTTTCTGAAGTCAATCGCTAGAAAGTTCATGTTACTCTAGTACGTCAATTATGCAAACAAATAAATAACAAAATCTAAGCTTTAATAAATCATATTTTTGTAAAAAGAATATTATGCTATTTAATAGAAAAAAAATAAGACAAAAATATGGTAACTAATTTTACGAACTTTATAGGAAAGCTCTATTCTAAGATACTTCGTATAATCTTAATCTACATTTATATTCAAAAAATAATTAAATCAACCTTAAATTATAAACCTAGACAAACTTTCATCGGATATTACTCAACTGTAAATAAAGCTTCAAAAGAGGAATTCTCAGATCACCAACTACAAAATTCCTAGAAATCGGCCGACTTCACCGGAAAGGATCATAAATTTTTTGTCGACGTGTCTTTACCATGTATCCTTGCGCACTATGGCGGGACTTTTAATTTCGCTTTCCCCTCTTTCCTTGTTTACTTTGCTGACTCAACAAATTACAAGCAGCGAAATAAATTAAATTTCTTAAAAAAATATGCATTTGAAAAAGCATAAAAAAAAAGGAAGGATTCTATAGAATTACTTTTTTTGTCCGATTATTCAAAGTATTTTTATGATCAATTTAGTGCCCCTCATGCGAGTTTTCAGATCTTTAATAAAAATTTAAAAATACTTACAAAAATCATAAAAAAAAAAGTAACTCCACAGAAGACTTCATTTTTTAATGCTCTTTAAAATGCACTTCATTTCGTGCAGTTAAGATAAATATTTTAGATGTGAGACTTAAAGTAAGTAACTCTATAGGATTAACATTAAGTACGGAAATTCGTGGTGGCGTGTCGACGGGAGCCTTATCTTATCACATGTCACTGACCCTTTCCACCCATTCTGACCACTTTTCCCACAGTGTCGAAAGAGAAGTTTGTTGTAAATATCTTATGGTTTCTTTCTATTGGTGTTTAAAATGATTGACTCGGGGAAAGTTTCGAATGTTAATAAAATAGTAATGCGAGTCCTATAGGTTCGGAAGTCAAACATTGCCTTATGGCTCAAGCAGTGCGAAACCGCATTTCATCTTGCACAAATAACTAAGATGAAACTAAATTCTCCTAATTAATTGCAAATATCGATTCAGACACTCTAGCCTACGCCTCAGATATTATTCTCACCTTCCACCCCACCCCCAGCAACAGATAAATTTGTATCCCTAAAAATAGACTAATTTCGGAATTTCAAGGTTCTGAGCTCAGCATATTAAAAAATTACTTTCCGATTTGCATCTTTGCTATGAAAAGAAAAACCCTAATCTCTTACTTAGACAAATGCGAGATCTCTCTCTTAACAAATTCACAGAAGGTTTCCTAAGATATCTTGGAATGCAACGATTACCATTTAATATTCAAGCAATATTACCTGCTTCAACTGAGAACCTTACGCAATTAGCATAACAAAATGTATGAAGTTTTATCTGATTCACAATCAATAGTTTGTGCAACTACAGGTAGCGAAAATACTGATTTTTTCAGATCAAATTGAAAAAAATGATGTTCTTTCCATTTTAACGAAGCAAATACAAGCATTAACTATTCAAGTTTATAGATTAACCCCGTGAGCGTCACAGGCAAAACTTTTCATATAAACGTAATCTCTCACAGAGTAAAAGTTGCACATTCACTCCTAAAAATAATATGAATTCATATTGCTTTTGCCATGACAGACATAAGAAAATTGCTCCTAAATGTGTTCTCCATGTAATTTCGATTCGGCAAAACTAAATTCTGCTGCTATTCCGAAATAAATTTCAGGAAGAGGAATAGCAGCTAAAACTTTTAATCGATTACATGTGTTTGACGTGCGTACTAAAGTGAAAATTTTAGTTAACACAGGTAGCGATGTTTCATGTATTCCACCGCCTATAGATAAACGACTTAATAACTGTTATATGCTAGAACTTTTACTGCAAATATTACAAGAATTAGAACTTATGGTATTAAATCAATCGATTTTAGTTTCGTACTAAGAAGAAAACTTAAATGGGATTTCATCATCGCCGATGTTTCCATTCCAATAATAGGCGCAGACTTTTTAATAAATTTTGGATTGTTAGTTGATCTGAAAAAGTTCAAACTTTCAGATACGTTAACAATTCTTAGCAGTTAAGGCAATTTGGAACAAAATAATCAAATAAATGTCTCTCGCAACTGTTTCTGAATTATCCAATTACCATGAAATTTTTTAAAACATTTCAGGAACTGATAAACCCTTCTATTCACGGTCAAACAATTAAACATGTCACCATTCATTTAATCGAAACTAAAGGACAACCAGTTCACTCAAAAGCTAGAAGACTTCGATCTGATGTATTTAAAAAGACATAGATGGAATTCGAATATATGATAGAACAAGGCATTTGTCGGCCTTCGAAAAGCAACAGGTCATCCCCTATACATGTAATAAACATACATCTAGTTGAGGATTATAGAGCATTAAACGCTGCTATGATTTTTGATTCATATTATATCCTCCATATTCAAGATTTTGGACAATTACTCCATTGGAAAACAATTTTTTCAAAATTAGTTATCGCTCGTGCATATCATCATATACCGATTCATGAAAATGATACACTTAAGACTGCAATAATTATTCCTTTTGTCTTATTTGAATTTCCATATTTAAATTTTGGACTTCAAAATGCAGCTCAATCTTTTCAAAGGTTTATGAATGAAGTTTTAAGAAATCTAGATTTTTGTTATACTTATCAAGACGATATTCCAGTTTTCTCTGATAACGAGATAACTCATAAACAACACGGAACAAAAGTCGCCTACTACAAGCACCCTATGACAGACCATTCTTGGTGTGAAAACGCAGTGATAAATTTTTCAAAGTCAACGTTAATGGAAAATTTTCCACTATTTCCATCGATAGAGTGAAACCTGTGTTTATCCCTAATACTGACTCATACATCACTCCTAGTGCAACAAAATTATCACTCGACACACCAGCAAAGACAAACCTTCGGCAAACTCGTTCCGGCTGTCATGTTCACTTCCCTGATTATTTCATAACATTACGATGATACTGGAGGGAGAGTATGCGGCGACTATACTTTGCAAGTTTGTTAGTGGTCTCCCTCATATCCGGACGAGGTCCTCTTTTAAGACATCTGGACTGGAAAGAAAGTTCAAACAACATTTCCGTTTCTCATGAACTATGACCTTATAGAGTTCGATTCTCCTGGGAACCAAGATAACCCCCGCATCAGGTGTCCATTTCAGCAGGTGTTAATTTCTGTTCCGCTTGGAGTGCTCATGACCAATAACTACTTTTACTGCGTTTAATACTTTCAGCTGTTCAACCAAAACAAAGGATTGTGTCCCGTGATTTTAGAAGAAGCGTGGTCATTCTCATTCAACTTAAAATTTCCGAAGAAGAAAGACAATTTGAGCTCTATTAAACTTTCGACTGGAACTTCATGTCCGAGGACGTCACTACAAGAACAATGATACGAACTTGAAGGTTGCTCTCGTGGCCTAGACGCTTGAAGAAAGGGCAACTCGCGCGTCGCTCGAAATTGAACAGTCACCTAGCTGGAGCAAATTAGGAAATTGAACAAAATTTGTATAGTGACCCACTTTTTTTTTTTTTAATTTTTTTTTAGTTAAAATTTATTTAAATTTTTAATTGATATGTTCTCATTGAATGGCCTATTTCTTCGGGTATATAAGCTAAAAACATTTCGATGTTCGTTGAAGGTATGTCATTTATTTATCTCTCAGCCTCAAACTTTTTGGATAAAAGAGCATTTACTGAATCATTTTACATTTATCTCTCAGTCACTTGGACTTTTTGGGTAAAGGAACATTTTTTGAGGTAAGTTTTTTGGATTTTATTAAGTTATCCATTTTTAATTGGACTTCATATGTTAAATTTCGTTTGTGTTAATTATGGGTTCAAAATCTTCGATTTTTCTGGTCAGTGTTCTTTGAATATTGAATGTGATGTGTTGGTTTTCAGTTCTTGAAATCTTGGTTTTTTTTGGTTAAATTTTTTTCATATCTTTGTTTTTTCAGTTCAATTTTCTTTCTTTCTTTTTTTTCTTTTTTTCTTGATATCTTGGTTTTTTTTAATTCAATTTTCTGAAATTTTTTTTCCCCTTTCTTTCTTGGTTCAATTTTCTTAAATATCGAATTGGTTTTCAGTTCTTGTAATCGTTGGCTTTTCGATTCAATTTTCAGTAATATCGAATTGGTTTTCCGTTATTGAAATCGTTGGTTTTCAGCTCAATTTTCTCGAATGTCGAATTGTTTTTCCTGATATCGAAATTTCCGTCATTGAAATCTCAATTTCAGAATGTCGAATTAGTTTTTAGTGATTGGTTTTACCAAATTCTAATTTCCGTCATTGAAATGAATATTTCTGTTGTTGGACTGTTGGTTTCGATCGTATTTTTCTAAATACCTCTAAATAAAATTAAACAATATTTAGTTTTGAGCTCCTAACATTATTTGTTGAGATTTCTCTTCTCGTTTTGTTTGGAGCACTTGATGTTAAAAAAGTTAATTTTAAAATTAAAAATAAACATTAAAGCTAACCTGAAATTGAAACAAATAAATTTTAAATTTCAAAACGGGAAAAAATGTCATTTGCGAGATTGTATTGGGAAAAAAAAAAAAAAAAAACCTGGAATTGTTGTCTCTTTTAGTAATGATTTTCGAGATTGCTTTCAACAACATTTTTTTTCGTGATTCGTTTTTAAATACGTTATTGTTTTTGATCTTAGATGCATTGGACTTAAATATTTGAAAGGTGCTCCGAGCCCGAACGGGTTTATCGCGGCTAGTAGTGGGAAATGAATAATGTGGCTAGCAGAGCTGGACAAACTCCTTTTTCAAGGAGATTAACTTGAAATAGGGACGAATTTTATACTTGAAATAAAAAAAAAAGTTTAAAGAGTTTATCTTCTCAAATGTGCATCCACTCGAATGAAAATATTTTTGTTTTGCTCCTACAAAAAACTTCATGTTGAAGCTAAAATGGGAGAGTTTAATAAGGTACCCAAATAAAATTAACTTGAACTTTAAAATTAAAATTAACTTTAAAATAAAATTTAACTTCCAAATCACACACACAAATCTAAAATTAACCTTAAAATCAAATTTAAAATTTACTTTATAATCTAAATTTAAAACCAACTTTAAAATCTAAATTTAAACTCGATTATTATTATAAATTTTATAAATAAAAATTGGCTTAAAAATGGTATCCAAAGGAGCCATAATAGCTCCTCTGGATCACATTTTTTTAAACCAATTTTTATTCCAAAACTGGAGGTGAAGCTAGTAATATTTTTGCGAAACTGCATGACATCGAAAAATGATGTTTTATTTTACCAACTTAACTTTAAAATCTATATTTAAAATTCTCAATTATATATATGTGTGTGTGTGTGTATTTGAGAATTATTAAAAAAAAATCTTGAGATTTTTTGAGAATAACATAATCCTACAACTGTAAACGGGATTGAAGAAATTGTGCCAGTTATTAGCTACGATTGTTTTGTCTGGCAAATTTCATTCACATCTCGTACCCATTGAATTAATCCTTACATTATAAAGATTAAAAGGAATAATTCGAGATAAAAACCAACGTTTTTATATGGTGAAAAGTTTATTAAAAAATAATTATTGAAATATTAGTTAAAACTTGTCGCAAATGTTTAAATATTGTATTGTTAGGCGAGTAAGAACGATTCCCAAAGTTTCACAGCTCTAGCTTGATGGGAAGTTGGTTAAATTAACGATCGAAAATTTGATGACACACACACACACTCACACGCCAAGTGAAATTCAGAAAAACGTTGTAAAAATGTATGCCTCCTGTTCTCGTTCAAAATTCTGCTATAAAATTTGCTTTGAGAAGCAAAACCGAATGCGAGAGGAAGCTCGAGGAAGAAAATTTTGCATTGACATTTGGAAAAAAAAAAAAAAAAAAAACACTTATCAGGAGAAATTCTAGAAACTTGAGGATAAAAATGAAAATTTCGAAGAAGGTTATTATGAAATGTGTACACGCTACTAAATGGCGCTTTCTTGAGTCGAAAGAGTTTCATGTTTTTTATTTGTATCAGAGAGAGAAAGAGAACGGGGAAACGAGGAGTAGGACGGAACGCCGTCCGCCAATAAATATTGTTTGAAAAAAGAAGTAATTATTGCGTTCTATATGCTTCTTCATGAGTCTATATGCCTCTACAAAATGAAGAGAGAAATGGAGATTTGGAAGAAAGGTTACGGAGATTTGTACAATTATACCAAAGATTTCACAGGTGAAAAATTTTTAAAGAATCAATTGCCTCACAAAGACTTGATGAAATTGTTGTGAGTCTAAAAATGATTTCTTGACTCAAGATAAAAAAAATTATATATATATATATATGTGTGTGTGTGTGTGTAACAACTTTCTTTTAAATAGTACTCTTGAATTAAGTTATAAGCACTGTCGCAGACAATTGCAGAGAGTTTCACATAATATTTTATTTTAGTGGAGAGAGAGACCATTTTCACAAGGCGGAAATTACATAACTCCACCGTTTGATACAGATTATGACAGCATGCATTTAACAACGAGAGTGAGCAAGAGAGTAGAAGAGAGCATTTTTCATTGTGTTTTAGTTCAAATACTAGGGAAATTTCACTATATACATCAGAGACTACATAGTCTGAATGGAGGGACTTCAAGGGAATTTAAGTGCAGATTTAAAGTCTGGTAGGGATCATCCCTACAGGTTTGGACCTTGGGAAGACTGCTGACTTTGCAGATTTTAACCGAGCGTGATTGAGTAAATTAAAAAGAAAAAAGGAATCGGATAAGAGGAAATAAGAATAAGCATTACCTTTTAAAGGAGATAATGGGAAAATTTAGGTAATTAAATTATTTAAGTGAGAAATTAATATTAATTAAGTTAAATCGTTACACACACACACACACACACACACATATATATATATATATATATATATATATATATATATGCACTTTAAGAATTAGAAAATTTTAAATTTTATTTTACAATTATTTTTCCAGTGTTAGAATTTGTAAGTTATTTTTTAAAATTTTACTGTCAGGTTTTTATAAAATAATTTTAAATTTTAACTGATTCGCCAATCGATTCATTGGATAAAAGACTCTGCACCCCATTGCGCAGAGAATATATTTCTTTTGTACTCTAGAAAGAGATTGTATTCTCGAAAAGTTCCTTGTCAATTTTTTTTTTATTACGACACCACGTTCGTGAACGGTATGATTGCTGGAGGTGACGTCTATGTAAAAGCTTGGGATGTAGGTTCTATATTGAAATTTAGAAACATTTCGGGCATATTTAGAATCCATTTACTCTCGAAAAGGACCATGCAGTACATGGTGGATAAAGTTGCTATTGCGAGAAATGCACTACTGATTAATTTCCAAGAAGTTCGAGAGTTGTTGAATCGAGTGTCTCGTCCCAAAGCACAATTTGTTTCCTGGTTCGAGAGTGGGAAATCTGGACAAATTTTGCTTCGCCCCCAGTTTCGCTTTTAACACATCATGATTTTGCCGAAATCTACTCACCAGTTTGTGTCCAATTTTTTCTTGGACATTGAGTTTGGTTGATATCCACTTCAGAAAATTTGACACTTTTTGACTCCCAATCCCGTGTGTGTAAAAACAGAACCTCGAGAGGAACACATCTCGTCTTTTAATTCAGAAATGGAATATTTGTACCGTGAAATGGAGCCAACAATTCCCAGGCAGTCCGAGATTCCGCTAAAGAAAGAGAAACCTATCATTCCGCTTATTACAGACAATGTTTCTTTCGAGTGTGTGAGACGAGTAACAAGCAATTTATGGTTGTAACTACCCATTCGTACGTTCAAAAGTAGTTGGAACTTTGTAGAAACTTTAACAATTGTTCTACTTGTTAAAATTGCAAGTGGGCCACCGATATCATGGTTTTCTCGTCGGCAAGGAACCGATAACATGTTCCTCGCTGTTCCTGTAGTTGTTCCAGCTTCCACTCTCTCTGTCTTTTTGAAATTTGTTCCAGTTTTCTTTCGAATCGAAATGTCTTTCATCGAGTTCAGACGGGTCAGTTTCGTTACCCCACCCGAAAAAAATTCTTACAAAAGACGAGTTCTTACAAAAGATGAGTCGAAGTGTCTTAGGTTCACATATCGACCTATTCTTCGTGCATCACAACAGTCAATACCACCGGATTAGAATTTATGAAAAGAGACGAAATTTCGAATCGATTTTTGAAAGAAAACTAGCACAGAATTCCTTTCAAGTGGAAGATATGAAAGGGCACTTCCGAAGCCTATACAAATTAAAAGATCAGGGGAGAAGGTTGCTGGTGCCAGTTTTAGGATTCTAGCATGACATATTTTTCAGAGAATGCGGGATTCCTGCAATGGATTTGCATAAATTGGTACGACATTCTCCAGAGTTGGAATCTCTTCCTAATATCGATCTTATTTTCCTTCAGTCTATTCGAGTTCATCTCGACGATCAAAAGTGTTCTAGGAGAATCGGGTTTACTTTTGCGAAATTTGTCGGGGCGAGGCAAGAAATGAAAATGTTGCTCGAGGATATCGAAGAAGAGCAGCAAAATTTCAACTAAATGAGAAGGATTGCGAGAAAACTGGTAAAGAGTTTTTGATAGACCATTTAATGAAATTAATTTTAAACAAGCCGTGGAAAAAGGCGAAAGGGTCTCTTTCGAAAGCAAAGGACTGAAATTTCTGTTGCATTTTTCTGTAAAATTGTAACTATTAGATTATTGTATATTTATCCGATTATTGTTGGGATTATCCAATTATTATTGTAATTATTCAAATATTGTTATTGTAATTTTTTTAAATTAAGAAAGAGAGAAAAATGTGATCCAGAGGAGCCACATTAGCTCCTCTAGATCACATTTTTGAAACCGATTTTTATTCAAATCTTGGAGTTGAACTTGTAATATTTTTTTTTTTCCAAAACCACAAAATCTCGGAAATTAATATGTTTTATTTCAACATTGGGGCCAAGGCTGTAATATTTTTTCAAAGGCCAACCTTGGAAATTAATATGTTTCATTCAATTTAAATTCGCTAAATGTTTTAATAGATAAATTTATGAAACGCAATTCAATCATGTTAATTTCCGGTTGGGGTTCGGTGCTCAACTTTTTTTTTTTTTGACCTACTGTACAGAGATTTTAGCTTAGCAAATTAAATTTTAACATTCACAATTAAAGGAAAACAAGAGAAAAGATACATAAAAATGTATTAAGATTATTTTCTGCCAAATATATTTAACTAAGTAATATAAGGAATATGATAACAAGAAATACATTATTTATATATACATTATACAGCTAGAACGCAATGAAATCCTATGTTAAAGCAGAGCATGGTGAAATGTATAAGTAGATAATAATGATTTAGAATTTGAGCCAGTTGATTGTAATTTACGTAAATGTATTGCCACTCAAAAATCATCTACATATCCGGTTTGAATTTTTTCCAAGGAATGAAAGTTTTTGTAACATAATATGGCATCCTTTTGGTCTCTGTGGTAAAATATATTGTTTATTAACGTGTGAGAGGTATGTTAGGCATTATTTTTCAATCTTTTTGAATCTTTAAAAATTTGTTTTAAATTAGCATTTTTATACCAATAATGTATTAGCAGGTGTTGTATTTTATTTGACTAAAATATAATTTCAGGTAGAAGGAATCAAAATGGTTCAAAGATTAACATATCGAAGACGACTGAGTTACAACACAATAAAGAACAGAGTTAGAATGTAAGGAATTTAGTATCATTTTATTCAAAATTTTGTTAAAATGTGTATGTGATCCATTCCGTAACCAATGTAATTTTCGTAATAATTTCATTCTTACTTTATTATGTTGCAATCTAAAAGTAAAATATCGTGAATATAATAATACTCGATATCTTTGCTGGTATTTGAAATTTCTTAATGTTTCTGAAGGCAGTGTTTCCTAAGAAAAGTGATATTTAAGAATAAATTAAGTATTCGCGATTGCATTCTTATAAAGAATTGTATGCTGTAAAAAACAATGAAACATGTCATATCTGATGATTAAAAGGCAATGTTAAAAAATTATATGGTGTAGGAAAAAAAATTGATGATCAAAAATGTATTGAAGCAAATAAACAAATGTTACAAAAATTCTTAATATTTCTTTTGATGTGTTGTCTTCACATTTGACTTAAAAGTCATGGATTTCCACAAAAATTCTCTTCAATGTTAAATCATTTTTGTGAGTTTTTCTATTCTACTCAATTTTGTTTGAAATGAAATATTTATGTTTTCTATATTTAAATTGTGCTTAGAGTTCTGCACCCTGAAATTATGTTCTGATTACATATTCTCATCTAGTAATATAATATATTATACTATTAATATAATAATAGACTTGCAAATCTGAAGTGTTTTGGATGTAGGTTTTAATGTATTTGATTTGTACCTTTTGATTAGCCTTAAAATGTTTTCTGCATCGGTAAATTTTGTTTTACTTCAATGGTTTTAAAAGGTTCAAATGGGGAATGGGTTTCCACTAGGAGATAGGTGACTTCTTAGATAGGTTGCCAAACATGCGTGACTTAAGCATTGAGTATGCTTAGGGTTACTATGGCCGATTGTCGATATTTGGAAGTGATAATCTCCTAGGGGACATCCGATTCGAACGGTTTTAAGATTGCAAATAATACTCCCAACGATCCATAATTTCTCAGGAAATTCCTACCAGATCATGCATTATTACTCTTTCAGTTGATTTTATAATTTAAGTGTTATTTAGTAATTTTGAAGGTTTTGTTGATCATCGGATATGACTTGCTACAAAAAGCAGTTTAAGTTAACCAGTTTGTTTTCCCACAAAAATTTTTGAGCCATTGTATGTGGAACCTCTTTTTTTTTGTATCTTTTGATTGATTTTTCGTTTCTTTGTTCTATTTGTACTAAATAGAACAAAGTAATCCCTTTACAAATTTGAATTATTTGTGAAATTTTGCAATACTTGTTGGAAGTGAAAGCTGAAATTAAGTATTTTTTTTAGAAATTGATAATGTCCTTTTCTGTTACAGTTCTAGAACACCTGCAGGAAGATTAGTATACTTGTATCCTGGTAAGCCAGGAAAAATTCCACGATGTGGTGATTGTCACGTGAAGCTCCGTGGTGTATGTATTTTACATTTATTTTACAATTTGTTGTGCAATTCATGTGTTCAATCATGTATTCTAGTACAGAACATTTCTGAAATGTATGTTTCCAATGTTTGGAAAGCTTCAAGATAAATGTGTGGTTTAGTCCCAAGTTATAGACTAAAACCGTACATTCAAATAATGCATGAATGATAACAAGAGATATGCAAGATTTAAGATATTAATTTTCATTTATAGAATTTGAGTCATAAATATTGTAACCGATGTGTAAAATACTTTGACATACAAAAATTGCATGTAAAGTAGCTGATAAGCATTTTATAATCTTAATGTATTTTATTAATTTTTGTTGAAATTTTAATTTAAAATAATGGATAAATTCAGCCAACTGGCGCCACATCCAAATTGTGATATTTGCTTAGACAATTTGGCATGTCCTGCTGTAACATAGAATTTCCTTACATGCTAGCTTTTTTTTGTGTGTAATATACACCACTTATCAAGAATGTATTTATCATATTTCTTACATTATTTAGTTGGATGTAATTGGCAGGGGAAATAATGGTAAAATCAATCTTAGCATATTTTTATGTATCCTCTCTTATTCTTGTTTAATTTTGCTGTTAAAATATAGTTTGCTAAGCTAAACATCTCTATACTTGTATCAGGTGTTTTCTTGTATACCTGTGATGTGAAGTTTTAAATTAATTTTTTGCTCTAAAATGATATGGTTTTAATCCTGCTAAAGATTTGATAAAACTTATTTTGCATTTCAAATTGGAAGATTTTTGTTTCATAAATAGTTATGTTTTATTCGATCAGGTTAATTTTAATGTTTTAGAAATAAAGGCCCCAATACTTATTCTAGTACTGTTAAAATTTAAGACTATATTAGTATAAGGACTAGATTTGGAAATTGCCAAAGAATATACAGGGCTGTAAAAAATTTCTTAACTCCAGATTGTCACGAAAAGACATTTTTTTCTCCTTCACCCCCTCGCATACCAAGAAGAGAAAAAGTAGGATTTCTCTAAATTTTAAACTTTTTGCAAAGATAAATGCAATGAACGCACATATAAGGTTTGACTTATTTACAGAAAAAATTGTCAAAAACTATGGTATTATTTTTTTAAAGGAATTGATACAAAAATTATAAATAAAACATATACTGTATAGTGATAAGTATATAAGTACTGATTTAAATTTTCTATTTTATAATAGATCAAGCATAAGAGATTGAAAATAAAAATAAATCAAAGAAGTATTGTGTGCAGATAAATATAATTGAAAATGCGTGAAAACTAGTAAAAGAAACTTGCAAAACTAAGTATTAAGAAAAAAATGCAGCTTACCTAGCAACTCCTGATATATGAAAAATTGCCATACAAGAACAAAAGAAAAGCACTAATGATTTTTTCCCTCATTCCAAAATTTTTTTAGAAAGGCCTTTTTACGGTTTTTGTGTTGGTTTTTTCTCCCAATCAATGTTCCCAATAATTTCTAGAAATTGATTAAAGTGGTCAATTCCCTTGAATCACACAATTTTCTAAATATACAGCTGAATAAAAGTGGAAGTCTGCTTGCCTATTATAATGAGGGACATGTCTCCTAATAGCTTCTATTGTGTTCTTATGGCAGTTTGTCTCTAGATCAACAAAATCTAACAAAAAACCACAGTTTACATGATTATAACCTTTTTGACTTCAGATAAAAAGTTTATAGTCAAAAAGAGTCAAAAGACTTTTGAGAGATTACAGCAGTCTTGAGTAAATTGTAGCTCCTAGCTTAACCCATTCCTGAATTGTGCTCATCAGAATCTCTTGAGATCTATTGTAAACTGCAACTGAAAATCTTTCCGCACCCTTGTTCCACACCTCCAAAAATCCACTGTATGACTTCGATCGTATTTCCTCTTCTCAAATTGATTCATCAACTTCTACTATTCTTCCTGTACCACCTATCTTCTCAGAATTATTTTCAATGTAGTCCAGGATTGCTTCATTGATAAACTGATGCTAATCTGCTAAAGTCGCTGATGAAAATTGATATGTTTGTCCTATCTCATTTATAGCTGAACCTAAGATGATTTTAAACATGAATATTTCTCCAAGTTTGAGCTTGCAGGTAAACCAAGATCCATGCAGAATTGTTTTTGTGGTTCCACAAACCTTGTTGGTAGATTTCCTGCAAATCCAGGAATAGCCACCAAATAGAATTCTTGGCTGCAAATTTCATTGGAGAATTGCACTTAGTGACAAATGCATTCAGATTTAATCAGCCCAGTTTCCTTCAAGAATTCTAAAAATAGCATTTGATTATTAGCTACAAATAAGCAAAAAATCTTGTTAATAGTTCCATCAATGCCACATAAATTAGCCTTCCATTTGAAAACTAAAAAAGTTTGTTTTTGTCAGAATTTCTTTATACATAGGAAAGGCACTGCAAATTGAAAACATGGTTATTGAAAGTTAATTTAATCTAAAATGTATAAAAATAATATGAATAAAATGCAATGAATTTAAATTTAACGAGTATAGGAATAAAATTAAGATTATACCTAAATACTTCTTTAGTAATTCAAATATTTCACTACTAATCTAAATAATTTGTATTTATAAGAAATTGAAACAGTTTTGCTAAAAAAATATCTGAATTAAAATAATCTAATCACTTCAAATAATATAAATAAATCAAATAAGAGAGTCTTATGGCTTCAAGTAGTTCAAAGTAGCTATAAGAAATTAAAAAAGTAAGGCTAAAATGATCAGAACTTAAAATAATTTAAATAATAAGTGTATGCTAATTTTAAAGTTTAAATGATAATGAGAAGAAAAAAAATGGTAATGCCAAGTCCTAGCAGACCTGCAATGAAAATGGTGTCTTCACAGAGCAAAGTCTCAATAAGAACGAAGGGTTACAGAAATGAAAAGAAATTTCCAAGCCCCAACTGAGTTGGCACTTTTTGCCTGGAAGTATTTCATTGGGGGGAAAGGCCATTAAAAAAGCTGCGATTTAGACAAAAGAAGTGCCATGACTTGGCGACCTATCACCTGAAAAAATCTTGTCATATCCATAAGTTTGTATTATAAAGCCTAACCAAAATTTTAAATTGTCTGAAAAATATGTGAATATTTAAATTGTAACTGAACATTAATTAAATATCAGTGTAAAAAAAAACTTTTAATCTGGTTGATTCTGTTTAAAAAAAATGAAACATTGGATTAAATATAAGTCCGTATACAATTTCCAATTTAATTCATCAGATGTGTGATCTAATATAAAAATCGCTGATATTAAACACCAAGTAAGAAAATTCTTTCTCTTCTGCCTCCACCTCCGACTTTCTGTACTCTTTATCAAATGGTGGAGTTGAGTAATTCCCGCCGTGAGGAAATAGTCTCTCTCTGCTACAACAAAATAATTACTTAAAAATGAAATTAATTAAATAGTATTATTTAAAAGATAGTCTTTACATATATATTTGAGAATTAAATTTAATGCTGGCAGAAATAAATTATGAAGCTTCCAGGAATAAATTTGTTAAAGGTCTCGTCTCGATTGAAATTTTTTAAAAAACAGTATGAGTCTCAAATCTTTGGAATGCACATGCAAGGTGTCAATTTGTAAATTGATTTTTGATGAGGTAGCAATTGGAAAATTCTTCGGCTACTAAATCTTTACATTCTTCGTACAAATCTTTGTATCCGTCTTCCTGTTCCTTGTTTTCCTTACATGTTTCGGTGTATTCAGTCTCCAATTGCGCTAGCTCCACCTTTACGCTTTCCAATTGCTTTTCCAATTCACTCACTCTGGTGAAGCATTTTTGGCTACAAGTCGTTCGAGGTCAGACATGTTTGTATTGTAAATGCTAATCATATCTCGGTCGAAACGAATCATTCTTTTATTGGTTTCAAACGAAATAGCAATTTGCAAATAAATTAATGCTGATATTGAAATACTGACTGAATAACAGGCATATGCTAAATTGTTGATAATTAATATGATTTATATATATATATATATAATCCTTTTTAAAATTGTATGGAGAAGCATACTTTCGAGAAATAGAAAGATTTACAATCTATAAATCTTGAATACAACTCAACAATTTGTTGTTGCCTTTTCATGCAAGTGATGTTTTTTCTACTGACTCCTGAACCTCGGTTTTGCTTTGTTATTTCATCTCTTCACAAGCATATTTTAAAAGAATATTCATGTACTTCCAAGTAAATTAAAGTGGGTTAATTGTATAAATAAACATTATACAAATATCAAGTCCTATTTTTTTATTAACTATCTCACAAAATCCATTGAATTATAAAATTCAGTTTAGGACTTTAATGAATGAATGTGATTCATTGGATTGTAAATAAAAATGTTTCACATATGGAGTAAAATGGTTGGGGAATATTCTTTGTTTTATCAAGTGTTTGTCATGTATCAAATACAAAAGAAATAATTTATACTGTGTGAATAAATGTTGGAATTCATGGCTTAAGTATAATTTGAATAGATAGCATTGAACTTTTTAACTCTTGGAACATTTTTTTAAACAAAAATCTAATATATTGAAATGTCAGGGTTCAAATCTTAAATATTACATAAAAATCTTATTTTACATTACAACACAAACAAGTTGTGACTCTCCCTATCAAGACATAGGAGTTTTTAAAAAAAAAGTTGACCTAAAAAATGTGAGGCAATAATGTGAAGTTAGGTACGTGACGGGATTTTGGTTTGGTTTCATTAACGGTGCGCTAGAAGCAACACGAGGGCTATTGGCGACCGACCTCTAAAATTTTGAACCTTGGTCAAGTGACGAAGACGACACCTGGGGAGGTACCCCCTCCTGACTTTCACACTACATCAACTAGAGGACTTTTGGCCCCAGTACGTGATATGAAGGATGTCAGATTAGGCTGCAAACGTTTGGTTTCCAAATACGCATTAAATTTGTGTTTCAATTAAAACTATGTCTTAAGAAAAAGTATATCCTGAAATGTTTTACTCCTGTCATGAAGCATCTGAAATTTATTTCAAATTGTTGAAGAATAATTTGGCTTTTTTTATCAACATTTTATTCTTGAGTGTTTCATTTCTTACTTTATCATCATCCCCTTACAGTATTATTGGAATGAAAAACTGTTATGTAAAAATTCTTTGAAAATAGTAAAAACACAAATATTAACAAATACCTTAAAACAACAAGATGCAAGAAAATGTATGATTTCTCAGTCAAAAAATAATTCAAGTTAGATTAACTTACACATATCAAGCATCATTGCTATGTAGTCATCTAATAAAAAAAGTGTAGTAGTGTAAAAAAAGAATCTTAAAATTCTACATTACTTTTAAAGTACTAGGGTGTTAGTCTATGAAATAAATATTAAACATAACTTACTCACCTTTATTCAAATTTGAGAACAAACTAAAATAAAAAATAATCTGAACTATCAATATTTTAGTTGCATTCTGCAAACAATTAAATTCAGCGCTATGATACACATCAACAATCAAGTAGTAGTGAGTGCCATTTGGGTGAACCCTACTCAGTTTGATATAGAAGCCTTGAATTTTTTTTTTAATAATTAAAACAATAAAAATGTTCTTTAATGCACATATGAATTTAAGAAACATATATGAAACGAAAGAGGTTAGGGAAGTTAAGAGGTTGTTTCCTATTCCCTTCCAAACAACCACAATATTGATACTCATAAACTTGAAAATTATCATCTTCATATAAAAACTCAAAAGACCTCGCCAGATACTTCTTGATTTTTGTGAGCCACCTCATTCTAAATGTAATAGGAGCTTTCTTAATCGAAGTGCACTGATTTGAGCAAGTATCATTCAAATGTGGCAGTCTCCCAATAGAGGCTACGTGACACACGATGACCTATAAAAGAGTCTTAGAAGTGGAAATCGCGCATCTGCTACGTGAAAAAAAAAATCTAAATGCAGATATATATTTTATAATAAATGTAATTAAAAAAAATAAATCTATACTCTAGTTTTGTGCTTCAGTATTTTTAAAAAAGTTCTGAATAAGAAAAATGTATTGTATTTTTTCATGCGAGTTTGAGTTCTGCTATATTATAAAGTTCTAAATACATTTATGTTGATTGTATTTTCAAAAAATATTTTGCAAACTATGTACGAAACAGGGAAGTTCAAGATTTGTTTATATCAGTGTGTATCATTTAATGTAGATGATCATGCTGTATGAATTTGGTTCGTTATAAAAGTAGGATATATATGATTAAAGTACATCTTAAAACTGATTCATATATTTGCAAAGAATTTTAAAAATATATTGACTTGTTTCCTGTTATAAACTAGTTTTATATATTTTTATTGCATTTGTAATTTTGCACATTTATAGATCACACCTGCTCGTCCAAGAGCACTATCTCGATTGTCCAAGCCACATAAAAATGTTACAAGGACATATGGAGGGTCTCGTTGTGGAAAATGTGTCAGAAGCAGGTAATAAAATAAATATTTCCGAAATTATATATATATATGCATTTGTTATCAGATTAGGACAAATGAAATTCTGTTATTTGTATCTGTTGTTAATGTTATATATTTATGTTTACTATAAATTTTCATGGTAATTTTTAATATATCTTGGTTATTTATCAATATCGTTATTTTGAATTATACTTTAGTGGTAATTATATCATAATAACAAGAACAAAAACTACGTTTAATTATAAGCTCTGAAAATCAATATTATATAGTAAGTGCTCTTTAATCCAACATGTTTGGGACAATGTCTATGTCAGAACATTATATATAAGATAAATCTCAGGGCAGAAAAATTTAAATGATTAAAGTGTGTATTTAAAGTGTTCACACACATTTTGAACATTGGTAGACATGTATAACTGGTAAAGTATTGTTTGAATCCTATTTTAGCATTCTGCTTGGTATATAATTTTTTTTTTTGTCAACAATAAGTTACAAAGGTGTAAACCTTTCTTAAGGTAATGTTTTTTAGAAACCCTCTCATTAAAAGAGTAGACTTTTAATGTGGGGAGTGCCAATTTTTATATAGACTAGTTCAAATGTGCCATATAACTCGAGCATTTCTTATGCTAACTTACATTCATGGTATATATATAGATATAATGGTGGATGAAGATGAATACATGTACCAAACCTTGTGTAGTTCTGTCTTACCTTCTCTACAAAATTATTTTTATTGTTTCCGACCTGAAGTCGTGAAAACTGATGTACTTTATTAGTTGTTTCAGCATATGAGGACATTTCAGATAGGGGCAAATGAATAATCATGATTAACATCTAGAACTGATGCTCTTTGTGACATAAATTTTTCTAGCTGTTTTTAATTCAGGTAACTGAATTCGAGATAAAAAAAGAGTCGCCTGTTTACTTTTATAGTGGGCGTGGTGCTATTTCATCTCGAACATTAAATGATGAAGATGAATACACGCCACAAACCTATGTAGTGGTGTCTTACCTTCTCTAGAAAATAATTTTTATTGTTTCTGGATTGAAGTAATGAAAACTTGAGAGACTGATTATTGAATAATTTGTTGATTTCATTGTTAATATTTTAATAAAGATTACTGTAATACAAGATAATTTATGTATATTGGATGGTTTGTAGAGGCAAATGAATATTGTGGCTCTTATCCGTTACCGATGCAAAGAATCAATCTCAAGGAAATGTATTTTTAAATGTGGTCATTAAACTGGTGGAGATTTAATTCGGATACTTTTTTTTTTTTTTTTTTTTACTGAGCAGCAAATTGTAAGTTAATGTGCAGTGTTTTGAGCATATGATGACACTTCAGATAGGGACAAATGAATAACCATGATTAACATCTGGGGTTACACAAAACCATAACAGTAAGATTTTTGTACCCACATCACGATTAACACAATTGTTATATGAAAATATGAAATTCACTCTTCTTCAATGTGAAATATTATCTTCATGTATAAGCAAGAGTCCTTAAACTCTCACAACTTGTTGTGACAAAATATATCAATTGAAGTGTTGATTAACCATAAGCTATACTGAAAAGTTCATATCAATGATAATATATGGATCATGACAAAGGTTGCCTGCATGGCAGTATCTTTATTAAAGTACTAATATATCAAATCATTATAACTTCAATGAACAGACAAACAATTATTTTTGCGCGGAATTAAGACTTGCCACCACTACACGTTGGTTTCTTTGGTGTATTCATCTTCTTCTAATTTAATGTTAGGATATGAAATAGCACCACACGCGTAATAAAAGTAAACAGGCGACACTTTTTGCTTCGAATTCGAGTTATCTGAGATACCATGGCTTCTAGAAAAATTTGTAACATGTCACAAAAATTTGTGAGTCAGATCGTCATGGTTGTCATTTGTCTATCTGGAAGTGTCATCATATGCTCAATTTGTCAGAAACAATAAAAATTATTTTTGTAGAAGGTGAACTTACTACATACTTGGGTTTGTAGTAAAATTAGCCATTCATCTTCATCATTTAATGTTAGAGGAGATGAAAATAGCACCATGCACCACTATAAAATGACAACAAAGGCTGGGCGCTCTTTTTATCTTAAATTCAGTTATCGGATACCCAAAACAACTAGAAAAATTTATGTCACAAAGAGCATCAGGTCCAGATGTTAATCATGGTTATTCATTTGTCCCTATCTGAAGTGTCATCATATGTATTCAGAGAAACAATAAAAATTATTTTGCCTTGTAGAGAGGTAAAGGCCACTACGCCAGGGTTTGTGTGTGATGTATTCATCTTCATCATTTTAATGTTAGAGACAGCACCAGCCCACTATAAAAGTAAACGGCGTCTTTTTATCCTCTCGATTCCGGTATCTGAATGCGAAACAGCTAGAAAAGATTTATGTCACAAAGAGCATCAGGTCAAATGTCATGGTTATTCATTGTCTATCTGATGTCATCATATGCTCATTCAATGAAACAATAAAAATTATTTTTGGAAGGTAAGGCTACCACTACATAGCTTTGTAAGGATTCATCTTCATCTTCATCATAATGTTGAGATGAAATAGCACCAGCCCACTACTAAAAAGTAAACAGGCGACTCTTTTATACCGAATTCAGTTACTCTAATCAAAACAGCTTAGAAAAATTTATGATGTCACAAAGAGCATCAGGTTCAGATGTTAATGCATGGTTATTCATCTTGTCCCTATTCTGAAGTGTCATCATATATATTCAGAAACAATAAGAATTATTTTGTAGAGAGGTAAGACACCACTACACATGAGTTTCTTGACGTGTATTCATCTTCATTTAATGTTAGAATGATAACACCACGCATACTATATAAATAAACAGTGACTCTTTTTATCTGCAATTCAGTTATCTGGATGCAAAACAAGCTAGAAAAATTTGTAATACCATCCGGGTCAGATGTCATGTGTAATTTCATTTATTCTACCTACAAGGAAATTGTCTCATCATCATAATAACTCATTCCAGAAACAATAAAAGGAGTATTTTGTAGAGAAGGTAAGACACCATAGGTTTTGTGCAGTGAGTGTATTCATCTCTTCATCATTTAATGGTGAGAGATAACAAATAGCACCACGCCCACTATAAAAAGTAACAAGAAGTGACTCTTTTTATCTGTAATTCAGTTATCAGATGCAAAAACAGCTAGAAAAATTTGTAATGCACAAAACGTAAAGGTCAAATAATCATGGTTATTCATTTGCATCCCCTATCAAGAAGTGTCATCATGTATTCAGAAACAACAAAAGAGGGTATTTTGTAGAGAAGGTAAAGACACCACACATGAGGTTTGTGGCGTGTGTATTCATCTTCATGTCATTTAATTGAAGATGAAATAGCCACACAACCCACTATAAAGAAAGTAAACAGAGGCAGAGCTGCTTTTTATCTAGAATTCAGTTATCACAGATACAAAACAACTAAGAAAAACTGTCACAAAGAGCATCAGGTCCAGATGTTAATCATGGTTATTCATTTGTCCCTATCTGAAGTGTCATCATATGCTCATTCCAGAAACAATAAAAATTATTTTGTAGAGAAGGTAAGACACCACTACATAGGTTTGTGGCGTGTATTCATCTTCATCATTTGTCATTGAGATATGAAGAGTAGCACCAAGCCCATATAAAAGTAAACAGGCGAGACTCTTTTTACATCAATTCAGTTGAATGCAAAACAATAGAAAAATTTATGTCTAAAAAGAGCATCAGGTTCAACGCTTTGGTAATCATGTTGGTTATTCATTTGTCCCTATCTGAAGTGTCATGTGCTCATTCATTCGACTCCAATAGAAATTATTTTACCACTACATAGGTTCGGCGTGTATTCATCTTCATTTTACAATATTCCATGAGATAATTTCCATATAAAAGTAAACGAAGTGACTCTTTTATCTCAATTCAGTTGCTCTGGGCTGAAAACAACTAGAAAAATTTATGTCACAAAAACATATCAGGTCCAGGCAATCGTAGTTTATTCATTTGTCCCTATGAAGTGTCTTCATCTTATGCTCATTTCAGAAACAATAAAAATTATTTTGTACATGAGAAGGTGAACACCACTACATGATTTGTGGCGTGTGTCCTCTTCATCATTTAATGTTAGAATGAGAGCACCATATATAAAAATGTCGTATTGGCAGAGCTCTTTTTATCTAAATTTCAGTTACCTGAATGCAAAAACAGCTAAAATTTATACAAGAAGGCATCAGGTTCAGATGTTAATGTCATGAGAAGAGATTTATTCATTTGTCCCTATCTTTAAGTGTCATCCTTATGTAAATAAC
>BMAW01060662.1:2201543-2295812 GCA_019974015.1 Nephila pilipes
GAAATTTGAAAAAGGATAATAGGATTGTAGTTTGAAAACTCCAGTGTGTTGATAATTGTAAAAGAATAGTGGAAACCTCTTGTGAGAATAGAATGGATATTGTTATGTTTAAAGCCAATGCCTATAGGGGAGGTGTTCTTCACATAAGTTGTCTTTGTTTATTATTGGTAATGTAGCCTATATATTTTTTTTTCTTGTGAGGTTAGATATTTACATATTTGGTTTATTTTGTAAGTATGAAAATCTGGAGAGTCTTCTCTAAGGTTCTTTAGAGTTGACTTTAAAAAAAAAACTTACAATCATATTTACCCATTTGCATTATTGATGTAACATTTATATTTGAACTTTAAATCCACTGCTTCTATGATGTGATTGTTTTCCTTACTTGAGTGATTTAGGATAAATTGAAATGTGTTAATTGCTGCAACTTCTGGAAGAAAAAAAAAATGTGAATTTGGTGATAGTTTATTTGCTAAACCCCATGTGCATGTGAGTGATTTGTTTCTAAAAAATATGGTGCAATGATAAATTACAAAACATTAAATTTTTATTTTGTTTTATTGCAGCTACTGTATTTTTTGCAATATATGTACACTTGTAAGTTTTAGAGTTGGTGACTATGAGCCCCTAAGATTGAGAGCAAAAGGTATAACTAAGTGATCCAACAATATTAAAAAAGTTTTATTTCACTCCTTTTTAAATAATTGCACATTTCAAATTTGAAAAATCTTAATGTACAAACTAACAAATATAACCAGATAATTTAAATTTTAAAAATAACATTAAAAGCCTAAACATTCATCTTCCTATCTTATTGAATTAAATTTTAAGGATCAGCTACAAACATTTTTTTTAAAATATTAGAAAGTCACTTAAATTTAAATGTTTTTACAATACAAAAAAATTTATGAACCAAATAAATTTGAGGCCTTTGTTGTAGCTTTATGATAAAAGAATGACTGATTACCTTAATGTAACAGCAATCTAAAATTAAATTTTTTTAAAATAAATTTTGAAACAAAAAAAAGTTATGTGGAATTTATTTGATCCAGAATGTGTATTTCTTTTCCTGTAAAAAATGTACTTTGTTAAATTCATTTGTTATATTATACATACATAATTTTAAATCGCATCTTTTGCTCTAATTCTGTGTAATTTACTAAAAGTTGTGTTTTTAAACTTCTCTATAAATGTAACAAATAAAATTTTAGACCTTATGAGAGTTTATATTATAATAAAATGGGGGGGGGTTCTGTAGTAAAGAGAAAAAGTGTAAAACCTTGTATTTTTTTGGTGTAGTGTGTGTTCAACTTCAAGATACATGTTTTTTTTTTTTTTTTTTGAAGAAATCCTTGTTTTGGTGGTGGATGGTAAATATGGCTGAATGATTATCAAAGTGATCAGAAAATGCAATTTCAATTACTGTGTAGCTTTCACTCGTGTGAGAGAGAACAGTCCCACTGTAGTTCAAGCATGTTTTAAGAGGTTTCTAAAATGAGTATCTTGTGTCTGGGAGTTTAGCTGAGGATTAATGTCATGGGCTTGCCTTAGGTAGGTAGGTAGGTACGGCCATCATGACCCCTGAGATCTTTTTCTGTCCCACAAGGTTTACTTTCTGTTAGATTCACCCCAAGTTACCCTTGCTATCCTTCTCAATTTTGGACCCTCCTTTTTAACTTTTTCAAAATGTCTAGACCACAGTTAATCTTGTTTGGTGAAGCATAGCCACATCTGGCATATTTTGAAATCCTCTGCATTTATTTCTTACTTTAATGGAAATGGAGAAGACTTCCCAATAATTGAATAGCCAGGAGTGGGGGGTTGTCTTCATGGTCTGATTTAGCCTTTGTACTATCCAAATCAAAAATAGGGCCGCGGTAGCCTAGTGGTCAAGGTTCGTGGACTAGCGGCCGGCGGTTTTCGTTCAGTCGCGGGTTCGATCCTTGGCCACCAAAGGACCGTCATGTATCTGGGGCTGATGCACGTTAAAATTGCCGTATCAAAGTCCTCCCGTTGGCGTGGTGTGGATATTAGGAGAGGGGGTGCCAGCTTAGGTGTCGTCCTCGTCACTAAACCGTGGTTAAATATTACGAGGTCCGTCGCCAATAGCCCTCGTGTTGCTTCTAGTGCGACGTTAATACTAAACTCCTTACAGGTATATAAAAAAAAAACCTCGGATCTGAGAGTAAACTTTGTGATACGTTCTTTTGTCTACACTTGAATATTATAAGAAATTTAACCTTCCCGGGATACCCCAGCGATCCTTCTCTATTTTCGGCCCTCCTTGTCAACCATTTTTATCTTTTTTCAACTTCTCGTCTAGACCACAGTTTAATCTTGTTTGGCGCAGCATCGCCATATCTGGCTCTTGTGCCAATAAACTTTACATTCACTCACTCTCTCAAAAGAATTTTAACCTCCAATAAATTGTGTCTAGTACAATTATTGTTGTATAATAAGTTTTCATTTATTTATGAGTTTATTTTGTTAAAATTATAAAAGTGAAATTCAACGTCTTAAAAGGTATTGAAAGTGGCATGAAGCAAATTGGGGTTTTCAAAAAAAAAAAAAAACCTTTTTTTCACAATGTATTGTCGCAAAATATTTAAAGAAACTGAATGAAATTATAAATATTTTTCAACCCTAATGATATCGATCCATGAAGGATAAAGACATCTTTAAATAACAAAATAGATGATGCCGTGTTGAAATGTTTTGGTGAAAAACGGCGAATGCACTTTTAAATGGGACAATTACTCAACAATGTAAACATGTTCTCATTTAATTTAATACATATTTGCATGAACGCGAAGGGGCTCTGAATGAAAGTACAGCGCTCCCAGTGACGTCACTGGATATGAAAAAATTCTAATCGTTCCAGTATTGATTCCCCCTCTAACGATAATTTTCTTAGAACGGCAAATTAAACCCCAAAATATCGTTCGAGGGATTCCACTGTGCATGTAATAACTTGCTCACTATATATATATATATTTTAAAAAAATAGTTAACAGGAGTGTAAAGCAGATCGTGTTTTTTTTTTTTTTTTTTTTTTCAAATTTATAATTCATGGTAATCTCTTAATTTGAAAACGTGTTCACACTTAATTTAGTGAGATCGGATAATCTTGTTTGAGACTTTTCGAAAATAGTTTTTGGTTATTATTTTTTTTTCAAAAGACTACGTTTCCCGGTTGCTTTGGAAGACTTTTAAATTCTTAGAGCAATGCTCAAGTTTGGAACGCAATTAGTTTTTGTTATCTAAATCAAAACTACTGTAGGTTCCAATAATTCGCCGATCGGGTAAGACAGAATATTCCCAATGTTAGAGGCGACTAAAGTGGGTACTCAGCGTCTGGTGGTATAGCCGGGCATCATGACCCAGTGGTACCTTGGTGATCTTTTTCTTTCCCATGGAGTTAACTGTTTTTGGAGGCCGCGGTAGCCTAGTGGTCATGGCTTCGGATTCGTGGCCGGCGGTTTTCGTTCAGTCGTGGGTTCGATACTTTGCTGCTAAAGACCCGCCGTGTAGCTGGGGCTGATGCACGT
Organism: Nephila pilipes; assembly: GCA_019974015.1. NCBI lineage: Eukaryota > Metazoa > Arthropoda > Arachnida > Araneae > Nephilidae > Nephila > Nephila pilipes. Next base: position 2,205,092 of record BMAW01060662.1, read on the forward strand.
TAAATCTGTTGGGGCCCAAAGTACTCCCGTTGGCGTGGTGTGGAAGTTAGGAAAAGGGGTGCCAGCTCAGGTGTCGTCACTTGACTGAGGTTCAAAATAACGAGGTCCGTCGCCAAAATCCCTCGTGTTGCTTATAGAGTGCGACGTTAATAAAACCAAACATCTTATCAACCAATTTTTGTCTTTTTTTTTTTTTTTTTTCACGTCTGGACTATTATTTAATCTTGTTTGGCGCAGCATAGCTACATCTGGCTCTTGCGCCTTTAACCCTTACATTCACTCACTTGCATACCGATAATTCTTCATCTGTCAAAAATGGTTTCCAAATATTTGCCTAAATTACAGAAAAACTAATATCTTTTAGTTCATATATATATATGTTTTTTCAAAACAGAAGTAACTGTTGAGATGTTAAACCAAGAAAATCTATGTTCTAAAGAATTGAATGCAGCATCAACCAGGTAGTAATAGAATTCAATTTTGTATTTCTCCCATGAATCAATTTTAGAATCATATCCTGTTTTTCATAAAGGGCTTTTTCGACGACGAGCCTCTACTTGAATACTAAAAAAATTCTTTTGAGGTCACCAAGCATTTTTGTATCTAGAGCAGGGGTCGCCCCCTATATAATTTTTCGAAATCTCCATAGACCCCCACAAAGGTAATTTTCAGGTAATTAAAATAAAACTATATATTAGTCTAAATATTTAATAAATCAGAAACAGTAAGTAAAGTAGCTACAGATTTTTTACTTCTTAATGAGATGAGTGTGCCTGGTGTTTCTTGGCAAGGTTCGCTATATTGGGTTCGAAATTAGTCAATTTTAACCGTAAATCCCCTCGAAGCTCCACATTTAATTTATTTCTGTTTTTAGTTAAAATTGAATTAACGTGACTGAAACCGGCTTCAACCATATACGAACTTGGAAACGCCAGCATAAATGGCTGAGCCATTTCGTAAAGTTTCACATACTTTTGGTCACAAGGTCAAGTTGTGACGTCACGGTATACATACGAAAACACATAAGGAAAAAAGGGGCAGATTGTTTTCTGATTTATTATTTTATTTTCTATAAAGAATATAATATTAAGTCATTTATAAAAATATTTTAAATTTTTACGTACGCAGTTAGATATGTGTGATTTGCGTATAAAGAACTGTTTTTGCTTCGAGTCCCAATAGACCCCTAGGGGTCTATGTAGACCACTTTGGCGACCCCTGATCTAGAGTATAAAATAATTTTTTGTACGTGATAAAAGATACAGATACTGGTACGTGCTTATCACCAAATACCAGTGCACCCTCCAGATATACCCAAAACTGCCATTATTACCCCTTTCGGACTTTTCGAATTTCCATTTTTAAACTTTGGTCTTTGTTCTGCCGCGCAAACTTTCCAAAGGTTCATTAATGAAGTTTTGAGAGGACTAGATTATTGTTTCCCTTATTTGGATGACATCCTAATTGCCAGTGAAAATCATATCGAACACAAAATACATTTGGAAGAAGTTTTCACGCGATTTAAAAATTATGGTATCGTGTTGAACGAGTCCAAATGCGACTTTGGGAAAGACACAATAGATTTTCTTGGGCATACAATTAATGATAAAGGATGTACCCCTCATAGTGGAAAGGTTCAAGCAATAGTAAAATTCTCAAAACCCGTTACTATTTCTGACTTGCGTCGGTTTTTAGGCATGGTAAACTATTATCATAGGTTTATCCCAAATATTTCGACTATTTTGTCACCGTTGAATCAACTGTTAATCGGTGCAAAAAAACGTGACAAAAGGGAAGTTCAGTGGAATCCGGAAAGGGAGAAAAGCTTTGAAGAGATTAAAACAACTATGGCAAATGCAACGCTTTTATACCATCCTTCAGTAGATGCAAAATTAGCGTTAGTTACAGATTGCAGTGATTTTGCTATGGGAGGAGTCCTGCAAGAAATTTCTTCTGATGGTCCTAGACCTCTTGGATTCTTTTCAAAGAAGTTATCATCTGCTCAATACAAATATTCTACTTACGACCGAGAATTATTGGCAGCTTATAGTGCAATACAACACTTTCGACATCTGTTAGAAGCTCGTATTTTTACTTTATACGTAGATCATAAACCTCTTATCTTCGCGTTTTCACAGAAACATGAAAAGGCCCCTCCCAGACGATTGAGACATCTAGATTTCATTTCACAATTCACTACAGACATTAGGTACTTACCAGGTAAGGGTAATGTTGTAGCTGACACTTTATCAAGGATTAATGAGATACAGTTTTCCTCGCTGTCTGATTTGGAATCATGGTCAAAGTTTCAGGAAAAAGACGAGGAATTGAAATCAATTTTAGAAGGTAGAATGGAATTCAGTGGTAAGCTGATAAAAATTCAAATGCCTGATGGCGCTAAATCGTTATATGCGGATAGCTCTACAGGCGTTAACAGATTCTATGTTCCACATCAGTTAAGACGCAAAGTTTTTAATGAGTTACATAGTTTGTCTCACCCAGGGACGCGCGCTACTAAACACCTCATAGCATCTAAATATGTTTGGCCAGGTATGAATAGGGATATCGGCATGTGGTGCAAAACTTGCATCGATTGTCAGCAGTCTAAGGTACACTTAAACACCTGGGTTTCTCGATTCGGCACGCCTCAGAGGTTCACTTGTGATAGGTGTATAGGAACATCTGATGAGCCAGTGGAGCAGGATTTCAAGATCCGGCAGCATATCCAACAAGATCTGGCAGGAGAGTGAAGTTTCGTCTCCCTTCGTGAGACTGGAGGGGGAGTCATGTGGCGACTGCCTACGTCATCTTGTGACGTCATTTTTGTCTGCGGAACTGCAAGCCGATTTAAAGAAAAGGAGGAAGCGATCTTTTGTAGACACACTTGCTTCGCAGATTGCAGACCTGTGAAGGTCGAGTTTTCATAGTTAAAATGTTAAACTAAGCTTTATCTGAAATTATTTTTCTCGAGAAAATGTCAAGCGTTTTCTACACTGCTGGCCATTAAAATTGCAACACCATTAAGGAAATCAAGTACAAAAGATATTTATTGTACGTTAACAGTCTGGCATGGAGACAAAATTATAAATTTGCTAGCAGTTTGGGGGTTTACCGGGGTACGAAATCCGTAGAAACAACTGGCAGCTAAAGCGCTCTTTCTCTGTTTGGCATAGAGTCGAACTGTACTTGGATGACAGAAAAGGGCAACTCATTCCATGCTGCTTAAAGTCTGCCACATTCCAACCGTATTAGTTGGAAAGGAGTGACGGACCATTCTTCACAACCCATAACCATATGTTTTCAATGGGTGGCCTCGGCTGGGGGTTTTCGTCGGGTTCGGGCCCAGAGTCCTCCCGTTGACGTGATGTAGAAGTTGGGAGAGGGGGTGCCAGCTCAGGTGTCGTCCTCGTCACTTGACCGTGGTTCAAAATTACGAGGTCCGTCACCAATAGCCCTCGTGTTGCTTCTAGTGCGACGTTAATAAAATCAAACCTGGAGACAGTGTAGGCCAGGGCAACTATCGAATACCCTGAGTATCGAAATAGGTCAGAATACTTGGGATCTTTCATTATCTTGTTGGAAGATGGCGTTTGACTGGCCTCGAAGATAGGGCACAACCATTGGACGTAAGGTGTCAGAAAAGTACCGATCTGCGCTCAAATTAGCATTGTTCCGTACCCAATGGCTGGCTATAGCATGTGTGTCGTTACCCAATGGCTGTCGAAACCATCACATCAGGTGCAGGGCCTCTATACCGATATCAAAAGTAGGCAGACGACGAGCGGTCTCCTCGGAACGTCTATACAGCCATCAGAATACTGCATGCAGAACCGGGACTTGTCTGAAAAAATAATACTGGGGCACTCCTGTATCCGGCTTTGTCGTTCGGCCTACCAGAGTCGCCGTATGTATTGTCAAGGGAAGCCGAAATAACGGACAGACCACGTTGCTGCAAACGTCGTCGCGCCGTACGAGTGGATAGCGGGCGTGCCTCAAATATGCCCATTTCCTGACTTATGATCCGTGATGTAGTTATACGGTTTTGCAGGGCTGGCCTCACAATATGTCTTGTCCACTCTGTCATGGAGGGCGGGGAGATCCTGCATACCGTTCAGTTTGACCTCATGCCGACTATTGCGTAATAAGAAGCGTAGCTGTCAACAAAAAAAAAAAAAATCAAATGCTACAATCATTATAGCAGGTTTGAATTTGTTGTGGTTGAAAGAAACATGCGATTTCTTGGATATTTTTTATAACTAATTTGAGTTTTTTTTTTTTTTTTGCTAATGAAAGGGCTAATGAGTGGATAATGATACAAAGATTTGTTATTTTTTTATTTATTTATTTTGTAGTGAGCTTGAGATGTAAATTTGCACGATGATGGATATTTCTTACATACTGTTTTTTTAACTGTTTCATATTATATATTAGTACTAGGACGTTTTGAAACGATTTTCTGTTAATCTAGAGCTTGAATTATATCACCCTGAAATTTTTCACAAAAAAAAAATCTTGCAAAGAAGGGTTAAACGTCTTAAAACAAGAAAAACTAATTAAACTCTTTCCGAATTTTTCATAACTCTGCCTACAGATGCTTAAATAGTATTAAGATGATACTAATAAACTTTAAAACTGGTGTTTTAGTTGTCTATTGAACACAGTAAAAAAAGTTTTTTAGCTTTCATATTTTTTAATAAAATATGGTACCATAAAAGTTACTGAACATATTGTAGTGATCGCGGTAGCCTAGTGGTCATCGTCGCGGCCGGCTTTCATCGAGCCTTGATGCCACTAAAGACCCACCGCTGATGTTGAAACTCAAAGTCCCCACCCCCCGTAGCCGTGGTGTGGAAGTTAGGAGAGAGAGGTGTCAACTCTGGTATCGTTCTCGTCGCTTGACCGAGGTTCAAAATTACGAGGTCCGTTTCAAAAAGCCCAAGTGCCGCTTCTAATGCGACACTAATGTAACTAATCATGAACAGATTGTAAATCTCTTTTCCCGTCTAAAATAGATGAGAAAATAGATTTAACAAGAGGGAATTATATATTTCGACTTAGTCGTATAAAATATTGCCTGTCCATACCCCAAACATGTAAGCTTAGACCCTTATCAAGATTTAAATGATCCATTTTGCTTTATAAAAATACTTAAGTTTGTACATATTGTGAATATTTCATATTTTTTAACCATTATTAAGCCCAGCGTTTGGTGCCATATATATTTAACAGTTACTGGAGTAGTATCTTAAAGTTTTGTATTGCATTAGTATACAAAATTTTATTGTTTTTCACTGAGAACTTTCTAATTAATCTAGAAACTCCATTGGTTTTTTTTTTATTATTATTCATTTATTTCCTTGATTGAGCCAATATTTTTATTCGATTTTTTTTCCCTCCAAATTTGAAATGAAATCAATTTTTTTTTCAATAACCATAGGATCATTTGAGGTTTAGTATATAGTTAAATCTTATTCTACTGAGAAAACTCATTTTTCTAACTCTCTCATTTATAATTAATGATTAATTTTGCAATAATCGACTTATGTTCTCAAACACATCTGTCATTTAGAAATTTGAGTTTTTTCGATTATTATCAAACATGATTTTCGTACAATATCCTTAATATATATCGTACTTAATCGTTCAAAAATGCCATAACATATTTTGCACACGAATTTCATTTTATTTTAAAAGTATTTTGTTATTTATAAATCGGAAATAAAATTGGGCGATTTTTAAAATGAAAATTAATTGATTATTAGAAACAGAAATCAAGTGAATGTAAGTATAAAAATATTCAGTATTAATTTGTACTTTAAGATCTGACAGTGTTGACATTACACTCCTCCATCTGTTCAGAACTCTCGTGTTTCTTCTCAGTGTAGTGTTAGGAAGCAATCAATCAATTACAGTTGTTAAAATATTCTATGCTAATAAGCTCCTTGCTACCGTATGTTACGGTAGCCGTGGGGTCACAATCACTAGTACATGGGTTCGAGTTCCAATGTCACGGTAAAACGCCATCTGTAGCCATAACTCCGATCTACTGATAACTGGAATCGGTTGTACATATTTATTTAATTGTTCGTTAAATTTGTGAAGTAGCGATCACAGCAAGTTTCCTTTATACATTCATTTATTTCATCCACTTATTTTGAAAAATTATTTTCTATAATGAAATCATCTAAGAGTTATGAATATATGAATAGAAAAAGGGTGGGACCTTTAAAATATTTTGTGCAAAGTCAGCAAACCGTTAGTTACCCATCTTATCCCCAGTGATAAATGGATTACGGTGTTCTACATTGTCTAAGTAGTAAATTAAATTAAACAACTTTAAACGCACTTCTATTGCTCTCAAAATAGATTTTTATCTTCCATAAATTTGATTCATACTAGATTTGTGAAGTATAAAAAAAGATTTTCTGTAAATAAACTTATTTCATTTTTCCCGGTTCTCCGGTTTATCAGAATTTTTGATATTCCGAACCGACTTTGGCCCCAATTAATCAGACTTAACTTTATTTTTCTAAATTCCAAACTAAGTTACTTTAGGACTTTAAGCTCTAGGTCAATTTAACATGAAGTAGTTCCCATTAAATTTCAGAACAATTCTTTAGTAGAATCATAACACCAATAAAAATCATAGGACTCGAAATTAATTTTCCTGTCTAAAAGTTCCTCCAATAAGAGGAGATCCCGAGAGCCAATTGAATACCAAGCTTTCCAGTCGGTACTTCAACTTAGATTCCAAAAATCTTTCTCTTATGTTAGACGCCAAATTTAATTTTGCCCACCATATCTATTCTGCTCATCAAAAAGCAGTCATAATGAATAAAAAACTCACACGCTTGATTTCTCGAAAGAGCAAGCAGGCGATCCGGCACAAGCTTCTGCTCTACAAATCCATCCTACGACCAATCATGTTGTACACTTTGCCCATCTGGGTGAGCGCCGCAACAAGTAACCTCAAGAAATTGCACGCCTTTCAAAACATGCATCTCCGTAAGATTTCCAACTGTTGCATGGTACGTCCAGAACGAAGTCCTACACAGATCAAAGCAGAATCAATCCTTGAATTTATCAAAAAAAAAAAAAAATACCAGCATATTTTCCTTAAGATTCTTCAAATCCGTAATGAACTCTTACAAAATTTTCCTGCTTACGATTCATCACTTCCATGCTCTCAAAAGAGATCTAGAGCAGCTTGGGAGCATAATTATTCCCACTTCCTGAAACTTAAAAGAATCCGCAGGACTTAACTTAAGGAATTCAAACAATTTATTTTTCAAAATTTTCGTTGGACTTCACTTATAACAATTCCTCACCCCAAAATAAATTGTCACTATGGGCAACCACGTTTTGCAGTATGATAATTCATTTTCTTCAATTTCTATAAATTAAACTATTTTCCAAATAATTTCATTGAAATTTATTAATAAATTTGGTCTTTATAGCTTCTTTCTCTCTATAGAAGGCAGCACGAGAAACTGATTCTTACTGTCTCTCTATTCCTTTCTAAATAACTCTCAACCTCTCGCGTTTCTCCCAATTTTTTTCAAATATATCCATCCTACTTTAAAAGACCTACGTGATCTACGGAATTATTTTAATGCTGTACTAATTTCTTAACTCAAATCTCTAATCTTTTAAAACCTATGTGGGCTTCAGTTGACGTCATCTCGAGTGAGATGCGCTTCTGAAAACACACCCACCTCTCCCGGTTCTCTAGGGAGACCAATGGACAAATTTCGTGTGACGTCACGATCAAATAATATCTTGACCACGTGATATTCGCCGATATAAACAAGTAATTATTTGTTTGTTTTGCACTACATTTATAAAATATCAATGTTTTTCCTTTTCCTCGGTGCAGTTGATAAAGTTGCCAAAAATGATACAGCCGATTCCAAACGGAATATGTATTTGTGTGTGTTGTCGCCAATAAAGTCTGCTAGGCGAGATTTGCGCCCTCGAAATGGAAAAGTACCGAAATGTGTTATGCTTCATAAGCTTAAGTAACTTAAATTTTACTAAATATACTACTTTTTAATTGAATGAAAAATTATCCACAAAACTTTGTTTTATATAGTTTTCACCTAAACAAATGCAAAAATCGAAATTTTGAATTGCTGCAGTATAAAGGTATTGAATCCTTCTTCTACCAACGAGCTGAAATAATGGCTGTTAATTTATATGGTTTACATACAGACATTTTGTTATAATTATGAAAACATCCAAATTTAACTGTCATTTTCTAGTATTTAAAAAAAGTGTTTTTACTGATCTTCTTTAAAATTTAATTTGATAATATTATTTGAGGAAAGTTTGTAGACTTTTAATATGTTAGTACTTTTGTTTTTAACAATTGTTTAAATTTGCGGTATTGGAAAGCTCACACATTGTGTGGAATTTCATTTTATGATGTATTTGTTTTTTGAATGAAATGCTGAAGAGAATTATTTAAAATAAAACTTGATGCTTGCATGTCCTTTCTTTCAACGAAAACACCATCTTGTTCCAAAATTTGGGTACTTTTCCATTTCACCGGCATGAATCTCGCCATGCAGACTTTATTGGAGACAACACACAGTAAAAATGTTTATGCGTCATTGAATTATTTCATTTTTGGCGACATTTTCGCCTGCTCCGGCGAAGTGAAAAATTACCAGAATTTGTCTTCCACAGACGACGCAATCTCACTTCCGCTTCTGGAAGCGTCAGTTTTGAAATACCCGCTTTTGGCGCCATCTCAAAAATTTCGCCAAATGGCCCTGGTAAAATAGAACTTGACCCAAATTTTAAAAAACCATATTTCGAGGTCAAAATTATACCTGTTTAAATCATTATATAACTATTACAGCTTAATTATGTACCTTGATTAAAATAGAAAATAGTTCAATCCAATTTTAAATCCAAGATTTCTTTATTTTTTTAAACAGAATCAGCCTGATACATATAAAGTGTTTATATATATGAAAGATACTATAATTCAGAAGAGCTTAATTACATTTTAACTATTCCCATTTATTTTTCAAAGGATTTGGAATAATTACAATACTGGAATAAATATTGTGGCCATTATTTTTAACATGTTAGAATCAACCTATGATCTGTTGACACATAACAATATTTATAAATGAAATCATTTGAAATATAAAATAAGCTTAATCAAAGCAAAGGGCTGAAATGGCCGTTAACAGTTCAAAAATGCATCTGTTTAAAGCAGAAAATAATTTAAAGCTTATATCAGAAACATACAAACAAAAGCCAAAAGCAAGTTTAAATAGGCTTAGCTTAACGAAGGATATTTTAAGTATTAAACGAGAATAAGACTATAGATACATAAAAATACATTCATATTATTTCCTACCGAATGTGAATAACTGAATAATGTTAGAAATGTGGGTACTTTTCCATTTCGCCGGCTCAAATCTCACCAAGTAAGCTTTATTGGTGATAACACACAGTATACATATAAAAAAATGTATTTCATTTGGCATCGATTGTATTATTTTTGGCGACTTTATCGCCTGCGCAGACGAAATGGAAAAGTACCGAAATATGATGTTAAATATATTAATCGAAATAAAGTGTGAATATACAATGTGTGTACAACTAGCATATAGGGAAATCCTATGTGAACACAGAACACGCCGGTTTGTTTACAATATATATTTAGAGATTCTGTGCATTTTGTCCATTGCATGATGGCACAAATCGAGGTTGTGCCTCCTGTTCGTTCAATCAATTTGGTATTTTTTGGAGAATCAACTCTTTCTGCTGGCGTTTTCTCACCATCGGCATCTTTACAGGGCGATTTTGCGCTTTTTCTTTTTAGAATATAAATTAAGTCTTAAGAAACTTTTCCTTTAGATTCAGTACTTCCTTCACTAAATTAAGATGAGGGGGTAAATTTAATTTCTTTTAAATAGAAACACCGTAACTTTATACCATAGGCAGGTTTTTCTCTAGAGCGATACGTTCACGGAGAAAATACTTGAAAATGAATAGCCAGATGTACTCCTTTTGAAATGAGTATGTTTCTATCAGATTTGAACGTATGTAAAACATTACATGTTTTGAAATTCAAAAAAAAAGGAAAAAAAAAGGTAAATCAATTCTCTAAAAAATTATTATAGATACTAAGGACTACAAAAGTTCTTTTTATATACTGGTTACGTATTTTAAAAATTGGGGTTCAAAAACAAATATGGTTCGCTCAAATATATCGAACTATATTTCATATTTACCACGCTACTCGTGGAAGAACACATGAATTTTAAAATGAGTACGTACTACGATTCAGTTGTGGATACGATTCAGGATTCTTTATATTTTTTATATTATTGAAAACATCCTAATTTAACTGTGATTTCTAACATAAAAAAATGTTTCTTTACTTCCACTAATAATTTTATTCAATAAGATTATTTCAGATACCTTTATTTTGAACATTTGTTAAAATTGTCTGGTATTATTTGTTGGTTTATACATCGAGGATTTTCAAATTTGAATGAATAATTAATTAAAAAATACTTAAATGTTCTTAAAACATTCCATATTTTAATGGTTATATTGTATTATCTTCAGAACGATTCTATTATATTTAAAGAATTGGTATTGATCAGTTTAGAAAGGATTTTCTTATGAGTAATTATCTGTGTGTTGCAGACTATCCATAATATTACATTGTAATCGTATCTTTAGAAACTTCTTGACTTTACTTCGTACAGATCAGCGCTGAAAATTATTTCCATTTATATAAATATTTGTATATGACGCTTATATTTTATAGAATAACATTACTTACATATAGAATAACATTATAGTACTTAAAAAGCAGTGTTTTGAAATTTTAAGAGTTTTGAGCCACTTTGCTACACTCTTTTTGAATCGATGACTGTACAGCAATGATGTACGACAAAAATTCTATTTTTTTTTTTTCGCTTCATAAATGTGTAATATAACTTGAACTGTCTTTTTTAATTGACGGAAAAATTATTATACATTTTTTATATCTTGTTTTAAGATACATATTTAAGATATTAAGGTTTTACCATTTTCGAAGAATTGTTGTACATCAGTTTTTCGTTCCAGTAACATTGTGTTCCAATCATAAAATAAGAAATTATACCCACAGAATAAAATGTTGACAAAAAACGGAATTTTTATTCCAAATTATTATTTAATGAATTGAAGTAAATTTCACAGATGCTTCATGAAATCAATATATTTCAGAATATATTTCTTAACGAATATGATTTTAATTTAAACACATATTTAATGTGTATATTGAAACCAAATTTTCACACACTAATCAGGCATCCTTCCTGTTATGTCTCAAATACTGTTCCTCATATTATAAGTGATTGTCTTGTATTTCATCTCTATTGTCTCATTTTTTAAGTCATCTGTTTTAAACTCATATGACTTGGGATGAGGAACCACAACTTATTTGTGTTGTAATTCAAAATTTGATTTTTATATAATTAAGGTTTTGACACAGACGTTTAATATCTTGGGTTTTTCTTACAATGTGGCCAAAAAAAAATGTTGCAAACATTTAAATAAATATTTGATGCATTATATTCAGATTTTATTCCATGCATGAACTCCAACACATTCATTCACACAGAATAAATAAAACAATTTCGTTTGTATTCGATACATGATACAAACACTATAGTTATGTATAATTCATTAAATTGTAAAAACGCTTATACATGTTAACCATAGGATAAGGCCGAGCATATTATCTAGCCCTTTTATTTGACATGTTAAACATTTTTATTTACAATCCAAACACATTCATTTATAAAAGTCCTAAACTAAATATTTATTATTAATGGACTTAGTAAGATAATTCTGTTATTATAAAAAAGACTTGATATTTGTTTATTTACACAATTTAACCACTTTATTCATGCACTTCTTAAAGTTAAATAATAATGTTTTTAAAAAATATACTTGAGCCGAGGTGAATTGCAAAGTATAACCGAGGTTCTAGTGTTGGCTGGAGAAACAAGAATCGCATTTACACGACAAGGCAACGTAACAGATTCTTAAGCAGAACTCAAGATTTATAGAATGTAAAATTTTCTATTTCCACAAAATTCTGTTTCTTACCCCAATTGTATCATTTCTATTCAAATATAATCTTAAAAATTAATATTTTATACATATTTTTAAAAAACAGATTATGACTAATATAAGTTTTGGGATGTGTCTTGTTATTCTCAACATTCAGAATTTTAATTTCCGAGCTTCATTTTACATTAAAACATATAAGTAAAAATTGTATTTGATTAATACATATCACTTTGAAAAAAAAAAGTTAATGCTAACAAATCATTATTAAATTTGAAATTGCATATAGAATTTATATATTCACATATGTTTTTCTTAAATACTGTGTTGATTTCTTTTTATAACATTATAATCAACTTATGATCAAATTAATTAATTTTGTTTGCACAGAACATATTAAAAAAACTTTAATTCAAGGTAAAGAATTGCACCTGTTAAAATCATAAATCATTATATAACTGTTACAACTTAATTTTGTATCTTGATAAAAAGAGAAAATAGTTTAATCCAATATATTGCTTTATTTTTTAAGCCGAATCGGTTAAAATCGAGAATAGGGTGTCCCCTAGGCGATTGGCGACTTATAGGGAGCATTGGCGACTTTTGGGGGCGAAAAATGGCGATTTGTTATTAAACATAGAAAATTATGGCTGTAGCCTACCTCCAAAAATAAACTTGACTTAGCAAAAGACATTGTGAATACATTTCCAGTTTCGAAAGGATCAGTCAGTGAAGGCTTTGTAAGCAATTTTTTATGAAATTATTATATTTCCTTAATATTATTATATATTCCTTTGGATGTTTTCATGCTTTGGAGCTGAAAAACGAAAGATACTGGGCAGCTACAAGCGGAAAGAAATTCATTGATACCTGTGACTTGTCAAGTTTTCTGTGTTTCATCACATTCAAAATGTTTTTCTTTTTAACTTTTGTAGTTAAAATTTTACAATTCAAAATTATTTGTATTTAGTCTTTTGTCAATTTTGTCATTAAATATCAATCACTGCTTCACTATGTTTAAATATGTTTTGTTTGGCTAGTTTTCAGCCAACTAGCATGTATTTTGTGTTGCTGTTAAGCATATAACCTGATATTTATGCGTGAAAATTCAATTCTCAGTTTCATTATAAGACATAGTAAATTCTGTACTAGTTTTGTACTAAAATTACTGAAGTTAGTGCTATCTAGTGTATTCAATAGACATTGGAGTATTCGGAATTACTTACAATTTTCAAAGATAGTTCATAAGATCTGCCTAAGCAATGTGCTTGAAATTAACTCAATTTTGCTTCGAACAAAAAAATTTATGTAATGTAAATAAGCATTTTTTAGCGCTAGAGACTCTGCACTGCGTAGTATTCAAGATTGATTTTATTACTATTCTAATTCAATTTTTACAGCCAAAGATACAATAACCATTGGGCTATATATAGATGATGTTGAATTAGTAAATCCGCAAAGATTACATACGGTATACATAAGTTAGGATTTGTCTATTTCACAATTAAAGATCTACTCGTGTCCCTGCAGTCATCTTTACGCTCTGTTTTCTTAGAAAACGTTCATTATTCCCTGGATGTTGAAAAGTACAGAATTTTTGAACCACTTATTCAAGATTTGAAACAAGTTTTAGACCAAGGTATTCAATTTCAAGGCAATGCATATAAAATTACACTTAGGCAAATATTAGGCGATAATTTAGGATTAAATAAGTTGTTTGGATTTGTTATTAGAAACAGCACTGTTTGAAAATTATTTTCACTCATGTTTAACTTCACAAAATGTTGTTGATTTGGAAGAAGTAAAAAATCTGTTTAATTAAGTGCCGTTATATTTTAGAACTTCCTATATTTTAAATACCTCATTGTACATTACATTAAAACATAAGCTATGTTGTACAAATGGGAATGGAATTGGACTATAGTATGGATTAGATAGCAGTGTTTATAAGTGATTTTTAAAACTACATGCCTTCATCTGTAGGAGTTATAAAATTGCACTTTTCTTGTACTATTCTTGTTTCAAAATTATGAATGTTTTATTATTTAAATGCCTGATATGTATGTGTATGATATTCAGAATAAATTTTTCAAAAATATGATTTGGTTTGTCTTATTTTTTCTGTTTATAGTGAAGGTATTAGCTTTGTTATGATGTTAATTTAAAAGGAAATGTATATGTCACATTTTTTATTAAAAAAAGATCATTGTGCATGTACTAACGCCGACCAATTTATTGTTAGGGGGAATGACATTAACTCCATATTAAGAGGGGAATTAAGAGCGCTATATCGCATACAACATCTTTAATGAGCAACCTTATGTACGCTATCTAACCCTACTACACTATCTACAAAATGTCTTAACTTACTTGTAACAAAGTTAACAGCGTCATCTATAAGCGTAAACATTCTTACCAAACTGATTATTCACAATATCTTGTGGATCGTAATACTATGGGGTCGTAACATACTGGACCCCATGACCACGTCATTAATCGAATTACAAATACAACTAAGCGCAGTACTAAAAAATAAAACATATCAAATTATAACACAATAGCACACAGATTTTCATATATCAGTGAAATTTCAAGCGAAAAATTAATGGAATAAAAAATAAATCAATCGTTCACAGGAAGTCTGACCAGTTTATGGATTGGTCCCTTCATTTCACCTGAGACAGTTATTGCTCTTAATCTGTCATCAGTCCTTTTATAAGTGTGAATCACTCTTTCTGGCATGCTAGTGGTATTGTACCTCTAGCGGTGTGGGCAAATTCCATCATAACAATCTGACATTAAGGAGCTCAGTAGTTTCGCAAAACAATAGATATTCTTATGCAGACATAAACAAGAGGTGCATAAGAAGACACTTTAACATTCAAGTCCTCATTCAGGTGAGCATACTTGGGATCATTCGCGTTACGCAATTTTTCTTTTATCTTTTTTTCTTATTATATTTTGCACGCATTATATTTTGATGACCATCCAAAAGACGGTCTTTGCCTTGAATGTAGTGCCTGAAACCGTCGTACCGACCCTGCTGCAAAATAGCTTTCGCTTGGGTGATTTCCAAAAGTTAAAGCGGTATCACCAAAAAGACTACAAGATTCCTCCTCCGACACCGTCGCATCCACCTGCCGAGGAAAGACCTGCCCTTGGCAAAATACCTTTGTGAAAGAACCCCTTCGAAGTGCCTAGCCGATACAAAAAAAAATGCAGAACGCCCCGGCCACGAGATGGATCCAGAGACCTCCGACACTTGTCACGGCAGTGTTTGTCCCTCAACCAGTGCATCCCTCTCCTCCAGCACCTGTGTTTGTATCTCCTCCAGCTCCTGTGGTAGTCTCTCCTCCAGCACCTGTGTTGACCGCTCCTCAACCAGAGACTATTCCACCTGTAGTCGCCTCTGACCTACCTCAACCTACTCTGACGGATGACCAGGCATACGATGATTTAATGGATGCGGTGTTTGCATCTGGGGATTTTTCGGCACTCCTGTTTGATGAATACTCGGATCCAGAAAAGATTTCTATGCCTCCAGTCAACCCCCAACGAGCCCCAGGTGCTTCACACCGCACCACCCATATTTCTCGAGGAAGAACTGTTATCTTTTTTAAATAGGTTCGAAAACAGCTCGGCATTGAAATCTGACATGCCGTTGGACTTGACCCTGCCGAAAAAACATTGAAATTTCACCAAAAAGTGTCAGATTGGGTTCAAACCCATTTTACCAATGGATTTAATTTGTAAAAAATCTGTGCGTAAAAAATATTTGTAAATACTTGTAAATTTTTGTTAATGAAAATTATTGTTACCTGAAACTTGTGTCATTTTATTTTGTCCAAATAAAAAAAAAAAAAAATAAAAAAAAACAATCTTGTGAATAGGCTTTTTCAAATCTTGTTGATCCTAAGCATTCACGAATATTTCTGAAAGCATATTCATTCTACTGATTTAGGTGTCATTTTTTATGTCAAAACAAGTCTTGAGACGATGCCTTCGCTCCAAAGTTTGTTGGAACAATATCGGTATCTGACCACCATTGTCTTTGGAAATGTAGGTCGGTGGCTTGATCGCGGCACGTATTACGAATCCGACTATCCTTACCTTGTTTGGTTTGAGCCCAACTTTGGCATTCACATTCCCCGCCTGTTTGGAAAAACGGTGGTCGTCTTACGGTAACGGTAACGGCTAAAATTACGAGGTACCTGTTTTAAAATTAAAAACATACCCTCTCATCAGAATTACTATTAAAAAGTTAAAGTGCATCATTTAATAAAATTTTAGCTTAATTGTAATCAACTATAATAATTGTGATCAAGGCAACAAGCGCCTGGGCGTTCGGCAGAGTGAGGAACTGCCGAAACAAAGTTGGAAAGTTACGAAAGAGCATTGCCATTGGACGCTGTAGCCAGTAAGCTAAGAAGCATATATAGCAATGGGCGGAGAGAGCGTTAGGGGGTGGGACTTCAGTTCGAAGGCGAAAACGACTTCGAGAAAGCTGTCGTTCGCGGGTTTTTGAGAGGTTGTAACTAGATAAAAATAAAGTTAAAATTAAAATGAAATAAATAGAAATGCCGTACCGATACCAATTTAAAGAAAAATGCAATTTAAAAGTTTGAGGGAAAATTTAAACGCGAGGAGATTGAGTTTGAAAAAAGAGAATTAACATGAATTGAGCTAAGCGCCACTAGCGACGCTTGGTGGTTAAAATTGGTTCTAACTTAGGAAAATGGAAAATAAAGTGTAAACAAACTTTTAAGAACTTAAATCACTAAGATTTCGAAATTTTAAAAATTTTAAAAGTGATCGACAGTGTTACGCGAGGTCCATTTTGACCATGGGACATTACCACTTATCGATGTGAAGTCCTGAATTTAAAAATTAAGCAGGATATCACTAATGAATTGCTTCAATGCGCTCTCAGTCTTTTTAAGACTGGGAAATGAATATAAGAGTGTCCGAGCGCGGCTCTTGGTCTTTTTTTGCGATGATGCGATTGACGCGTCATACGCGGGGAGTTGTTGAAGCAGTGCATTAGGTATTTGAGGGATTCTATTAAAGAAATTAAATGATTGTTTTTTAATGAACTCTAGAATTGGTTCAATATTTAGATCTTTATGCAGGACTTCGTTCCGGACAAACCAGGGAGCATTAATCATTTTCCTAAGGTGGATATTTTGAAAGACGTGCTGTTGTTTCAGATGGGTGGTTGCCGCAGACGCCCAAATAGGCGACGCATACAACATGATCGGTCTTAAGATCGACTTGTAGAGCAAAATTTTGTGCCTGATCGCCAGCTTGCTCTTACGAGAAATCAAGCGAGTGAGCAATCTGCTCATTCCGATAGCCTTTTGATGTGCTTTTCGGATGTGGTGGGCAAAAGTTAATTTAGCGTCTAGAACTAACCCTAGGTACTAGGTACGAGTCATTTGAATTTGACGTGGAATCAAGGCGTGGGATTGCGCACGTTTCAAATCGGTCGCCCCTGTCCTTGGACGCGTTTCAACCCAAGCATCCGAATGCCTTTTCCGTGGACGTGACGTCCTGTACGACGTTGGCAGAGGTCTACATTCGCTGATTGATGCAGTTGGATACGTGAGAAATACATCGGGAGGATGCTATCCCATGACGTATAGTGTGTCCCCAAGGATTTGATTCAGAGCGCTTTCATTCAATATGCCTCGTGCCATTCTCTTTGCCCATGCAAACGTTTTCCACTATCGGGAATGTCCCATGCCGGTCGAATTGTCTCTGGCCACATCCCGGTCGGTGGAAGTGATCCGCAGGTAGCCGTCATCATCGTAGACCCCAGAGACCTACCCGTGATATCCAAGGAAAGGCGAGCAAACCGCTACATCAACGAACTCTTACTCCTCCCTCGGCAGATCCCTGGCAGCGTGCCGGTGCAGCATCTCTCCTTAAATGTGAGAGGGAAATATGGATACCTATTGAATGGGGAAGATGGCCTGGTCGTGGTGAAAGGTGCGGACCAACAAAAAATGTTCCGTGACTTGGGAACAGAAACCATTTCTCTGGACACCTTACCGAAATTTAGGGAGTTGGATGACCCCGCCTTGCCCAAACACCTGCACGACGACGTGCATGAGGATGGAAAAATTTTCGAATGCACTAGGGTGAAAAGCTACCGGTTCGCCAAAAACCTGAACCGTGTACAAATGGTCATCCGAAAATTGGAATTGAAAACTATGGACTAAATTTGTGAAAAAAAGACGTTGTTTTTACCAAAAAAGGGGACCGAGTTTACTTTGTTTGTCGACTCGGTCCCCTTTTTTTCAAAACACACAATACGCCAAGATTGGAACGTATCTTTTTAAAAAACTTGTGATTTCTACGTGATTTGACGTGCCGAAAAAGCTTTGCTGAAGAGTGTTCATAGGGTACGCTCTCAATCATAGAAGCCACCCACAAGCGACAGGATATTGTATTTCCACAACCATGTAAACTCACCACCCGTGACAGGATGCACTCTCACGTCATACATCCGCTTCTGTCAGGTATAAAAGGCGAATCGCTCGCAGCAACAGGCATTCTGATTTGACTCAGAGCTCCTTTTGTATTACAATGCCTCGTCTTGCCTTTTCAGCTCACGCCAACGTGTTTCAGCACCATGGAGAGCCTGTGCCCGTAGAGATTGCCTTGGCCCCGATCCCGGACAATGGGTCCGAGCTGCAAGTGTGGGTCATTACGGTGGGCCATTCCACGTTGCCGAGTTCCTCCAAAGATTGGTGGACCAACCGCTGGTTCACCCAACGGATCCACCTGCCGCTGCACGTCCCTGGCAGCGTTCCGATGACCTACCACAAGTTAAGTGTGCTGCATCGTTACCGTGACCTGAAAAAAGAAGGAGGAGGAGGGGTCGTGGTCGTCAAGGGAGAGGATCAACGGAAAATGTTGGTCTCGTACAGGCTACCGGAGATGAACATCAATCACCTGCTGAAATACAAGGACATTTGGGGTTGTAACGACTCGCACAATGTGCACAAGAAGGTGCACGTGGGAGGAGACATTTCGGAATGCAGCATGGAGAAGGCATTCAAGTTTTCTCGATAGTTACAACATTTCCGCTACGAATACGAATATGCTGGCGCGGACTCTGAATGGGACTCTGATATGGACTACTGAACTTTAAAAAAGACGTTATTACCGAAAATGGTGGGACCGAGTCGACTGTTTCGACACCTTTTTTTCAAAACACACAATACGCCAAGATTGGAATGTATCTCCTTAAAAACTTGTGATTTATGCTTGCTTTGACGTGCAGAAAAGACTTTACTGATGATTGTTCCTATGGATGTGGCACCTAACAAAAGCCTCGTTTGAAATACCGGTCGTGTCGATGGATCACCTGCCCAGGTACAGAGACTTGTGCAGTACCGACGTACCCAGCTGTCTTCACGACGACGTGCATGTGGAGGGAAACACCTCCGAGTGCTACTTGGGGAAGGCCTACCGATTCGCCCAGTACATGCAACAATTTGAGCGGCTGAACAAGGAATTGCAGCACAACCTGTGTCAAATAGACATTTAAAATCTACTGACAAAACTTGGACTGCTAAAATGGACAGAAATGGAATGAAAAACATGGACGTTTTTACCGAGAAAAGGGGGATCGAGTCGACTTATGTTGTCGACTCGGTCTCCCTTTTTTTGGTAAAAATAGTGGGCCAAGATTGGAATGTAATCTTTTTGAAAACTTGTAAAAACCCATTATGTTGACAAACAATAAAACTTTTTTTCACATGGTGCCAAGATTGCATGATGATAGTCGTAGATTCGTTTAAATGCAGACCAGGGGTTGCGCAGTGTTTCAATAGTAACCTCTTCAATCACTCTTCGGTAAATTGCAGCTTAAAAACAAGTTGTCTCAAATGCGGGTATGCTATCGCTGTAGAGAGTGCGAAATCAAACACAAGATCAAAAACCAAGTTTGCATTTTTGCGAAGAAAAACATAACAGTTCCTGCCCAAAGGTTGTCCGCGATTCCCGAGACCAAAAAAAAAGAAAAAGAAAAAGAAAAAAAGAAAGAAAGAAAAAAAAAGAAAAGAAAAGACAAATAGAACTCAATATTCATACAGAAATGTTACATATGAGTATTCCTACGTATCCATCACCAGAGGTCCTCAATGCATAGAGACACGGGACGGGATATCTAAATCAGACGAAAACATGCTTTCTGAGTTCGAAAAACTCTCACACACCAAAAATAACCAAATTTTTTTATAAGCATATATTCTCAGGAGAAGTCTTGACATATTGAAACGCCGCTATTCTAAAACGATCTTAGAATTCAAAAGTAAAATCAAATGGGCTGTATCTACCCGATGCTTGGGTACCTGGATGTAAATAAATCCAAAGAGATTTCAGCAAACATATACTTTATTCATAAAAGGACTGCACAACACAGAGGCACATACAAGTAAACGCTCAGCCATCGCCGAGTGCACAAGTCGTTCTGTTTTACATTCATGAGTGAGAGTCAGTTCACGGGCTGACGTTACATCACAGTCACGCAGCGGCAGTTATTTCACTTCGTTTCCCAACAGCTTCAATTGTTGAAAAATATTATTGAAGGGGAATCCCCATCATTGGCAAAACAAGTGTTTGTCGGGTTGGAAGTTATGTAGATGTATTGAGTGAATTTATATTGTGTTCTTTTTGTCCAAAGAATAGTAACATTGTCATTATTCGTAATAGGTATATTCTGTTTTTCTGAAGAGACAATATTGCGTATATTTTGATCGTCATAAACACCGAAGTGAAGTCAAAAGAAATCGAATGTTCTGAAACGTCTGTAACTTCGTTTTTGTGAAATACTTTAAATTGGTTAAGTTTCTATGAATGTAGAATTTTCTTTTCAATTTGTATAGCAAGATCGAATTAAAAGAAATTTTTCCTTACAAAAAGTTTTATAAACAGCAAACAAGGTTTCTTGATTCATTGTACATTTTCATACATAAAGCGGTAAGTATTTCTTGTGTTAAATTATCTAATCACTTTCTCTGTTTAAATATTTTTGATTCGTGAAACTTATAACATTTTAATTTTCTTTTGAGTTTTAAATATATTTTGACATGGTTAAAATCACAGCTGAATTTTTTTTATTGTTTTTGCGCATTTCAATTTTAAGGATCTATATATATATTTAAAAAGATTTTTTCTATTGATAATTTGTATAAACTGAAGCAAGTGTATATGATTTAATACATGTAAATTTGTTGTCTGAGTAATTTTTCCAATTGTTGTTTTTGGACGTTCCACGAAAAAGATAATTGACAATATAGATATCTTTTTGTGTGTACATGATTACAATTGAGTACATTCCCACATTGAATATTTAAAATCGGATATTCTTTTTTTTTTTTAATCGCTTAATTAATTTTGAGGTAAAATTATGCTGAATGTAACAAATTTTTCAAAAATTGTTCACTCTTAATTCAACATAACACATATGGTCAAATAGAATTTCAAATATGTAATTAATAATGATGCCAGTAATTGCAACATTTATTAAGAAATAAGACTGATTTGTCGATACATTTGTAACTTTCAAGTGAATAAAATTATTCTTTATGTTTATTGTATTATAACAGGTTTCTTGTGCATATTTCCCTTCAGTTAACATCTTAGGGCTCTAATATGGTGTTCTTTGACTAATGAAATAGCTTTTATAAGTTCCAAATAATTTAATGTACTAGTTAGTAGTATAAGAGAGATATTGGAAAGCTTGGAACTTCGAGATTATTCCTGTGCATAAGCTTAGATTGGTGGGAGATTAAATGAGATTCGCATCTGCTTTAAATGGTGGTTAGATAATTATTAATATCTGATTATCTTTCGTAGTGCATATGCCTTACAGAAATAATAAGCATCTTGATTTTTGATCATTCTATCAGGAAAAATAAAAATTAATTAAAAAGTTATGATTTTGACCGATAAATTAGTAACTGAACGTAATAAAATTAGTATGGATCAAATGCTATGTTGCAAATTTGGCATGTCACAGTACATAGGATGAAAACTAAAGAACAATGTGTTCATTCAAATTATTTAGAAGTAATCCTATTCAATATAATATTTATTAAATTGTTTTGCATGCTCAGTAAAATAAAGAAGTTAGTCAGCTTTTTTCACTTTTGTGTTTGATTGAACTGTCTTCTTTCATGAATCTGAGTTGCATATCACGAAGACTATTGACAATTTTGTGAAAGGCTCTCTTCCTAATCTATTAACATCATAAGAAATTATCTTTATTTTTAAAAAGTATGTTTTTCTACATCATGCTATTTGATTTAAATTATTTCTTTTGAAACTAAGAATAAATTTAAATTAAAAATAAGGTTGGAATATAAATATTTCTAAATATTTACTTTGTAAAATTGAAAATTTAAACTGTTTATTTCATTTGTTTTAAATTTTTTAATGTAATATTTTTTTATTGTCGTAATTTATTTTTGTTGCCAAATGCTTGAATTTTTCGTAATATAAAAGTCACAAAGGTATTAAATAATATTAATTATATGGAAGCTGAGTAATATTGATTCTAAATGGAATTAGGCTGCAGTAGCTTAAGACATCGGAATTGCAGCTGGTGGTTTCGTTGTGTTGCAAATTCGAACCTTGATGCCACTAAAGACCCACCGTGTAGTTGGAGATGATACACGTGAAATGTTGGGCCCAAAGTCATCCCGATTGGCATGGTATGGAAGTTAGGAGAGGGGATACCAGCTCGGGTATCGTCCTCGTCATTTCACTGAGGTTCAAAATTCCGAGGTCCGTCGCCAATAGCCCTTGTGTTGCTTCTAGTGCGACCTTAATAAAACCAAACCAAATCTAAATGGATTTAACTAAAAATCTTACCTTACTTGCTCGTGAATTTAAAACAAAGATTGAAGTTTCCTTTACTTATTTGAGCATTAAGTATATATTTGAGAATTTTTGCAATATTTATTAGACAATTGAGGTAGCATTAATTTTTTATTTAAATTTTTTTTCACTCTCTCTCTATATATAGTTTTACTGATTTCCAACGATTTTTACTGATTTTAAATGTGTATTTTCACAACCTGTGGCAAATAGACATTTAAAATCTACTGACAAAACTTGGACTGCTAAAATGGAATGAAAAACAAGGAGGTTTTTACCGAGAAAAGGGGACCGAGTCGACTTATGTTTTCGACTTGGTCCCCCTTGTACCGAGCTTACTTACCCTTTTACCGAGCTTAAGGACTTATTTGAGCATTAAGTATATATTTGAGAATTTTTGCAGTGTTTATTGGACAATTGAGGAAGCATTAATTTTTTGTTTAAATTTTTTTCTCTCTCTATATATATATCTAGTTTTACTGATTTAACTGGAAATTTAATTTTATATAAGCAGGTTCATACCTTTTTTTGAAAGGGGCACTTAACGTCGTTTTTGTAATTCTAACAGGTCAATTAAAAAGTCCCTGGCCTACCATAGTAAAATACATTTTTTTTGGCAAAATTAGTTTTTTTTATTCAACATAATTCCCTTGAAGGGTGATACACTGATTATAGCGACCCTCCAACTTTTCGATATCATTTTTGTAGTACGATTTGTACTTTGCTTCAAAATAGGCCTCAGTTTCGGCGATCACCTCTTCATTCGACGAAAATTTCTTCCCAGCGAGCATTCTTTTGAGATCTGAGAACAGGAAATAGTCGCTGGGGGCCAGATCAGGAGAATACGGTGGATGAGGAAGCCATTCGAAGCCCAATTCATGGATTTTTGCCATCGTTTTCACTGACTTGTGACACAGTGCATTGTCTTGGTGAAGCAGCACTTTCTTTTTCTTCAAATGTGGCCATTTTTCGGCGATTTCGTCCTTCAAACGGTCCAATAACGCTATGTAACAGTCGCTGTTGATGGTCCTTCCTTTTTCAAGGTGGTCAATGAAAATTATTCCATGCACATCCCAAAATACAAACGCCATAACCTTGCCAGCAGACTGTTGCGTTTTCCCACGCTTTGGAGCGGGTTCATCGTGTACAGTCCACTCGGATGACTGTCGATTGGACTTCGGAGTAAAATGATGGAGCCATGTTTCATCCATTGTCACATATCGACGCAAAAACTAGGGTTTATTACGCTTAATCATCTTCAAACACTGCTCCGAATCATCAACTCGTCGTTGTTTTTGGTCAAAAGTGAGCTCGCGGCACCCACTTTGCACAGAGCTTTCTCATACCCAAACATTCGTGAATGATATGATGTACACGTTCAGTTGATATCTTTAGAGTGTCTGCTATTTCATTCAATTTCAATTGACGGTCATTCAAAATCATTTTGTGGATTTTTTTTTAATGTTTTTGTCGGTAACAACCTCTTTTGGTCGTCCACTGCGTTCACCGTCTTCGGTGCTCATTTCACCACGTCTAAACTTAGCATACCAATCCTTGATGGTTGATTTTCCTGGGGCAGCGTCCAGAAACTCGGCATCAAGCCAAGTTTTTGCTTCAACTGTATTTTTTCCCTTCAAAAAGCAATATTTTATCAACACGCGAAATTCCTTTTTATCCATTTATTTCTCAATAACAAAGGTTGCTTCACTCAAAATGCTATAATTCACAAACTAATGATCCGACAGCTGTCAAATTTATACATGCGTCTTTTGAGGATTAGGGCTAACTAAAAAACACATGGATTTAATTCTAGTAGTGCCATTTATGTGTCAGACCGGGGACTTTTCAATTGACCTGTTATTCCCTGTACTTTCTGATAAATATATTTTATTAATCGCTTTTCATCAAAGCTTAGTAAAAAATTTTCTAGATTATATTATAGATATTGTGTTATATATATATATATATATATATATATATATATATATATATATATATATTATATAATATAATATATATATATATTAATTTAATATATATATATATATATATATATATATTAAATTCTGACTTTAATTTTTTAAATCAATTTTTATTTATTAAACCTATAAAACATTAAAATATCTTTTATATAAATTGTGTTGATGCTTAATTTTTTTTAAGTGTAAATATTTACTATCCATATTTGAAAATTTTTAAATTGTATGCATATATCTTTATAAGAAATGACAGAATTAAAGTTTACAGTTGAGCAAAAGAACAGATTCATCAATATATTTTTCAAAGAGCACATTAAATTGCTTACTTAGATCTGTATGTTGAGATCTAGAATTAAGCTTTTAGTTGAGCTTGGAAGGTCTATATTGTATTTTTCTGTGATAGAAGGTGAATTTGAACTTTTTTCTGTTCTGAATGGGATAAACTTTAGAATGAATTTCAAATTTTGATTCTCTGTTAATGACATGAGATCAATGGTTTAATATAGTATATGTATTTGTTATACATGTGACAAAAAGTATTTATGTACTTGTTTTTCCTTCCTTGATACAAACATATTGAAAACAGTATTTTGTTCATTTTTTTTTTTTTTTTTTTTTTAATCAAAGAAGTTTGATCTTATATGTAACTTTGAGACAGAGTACTCAAAGTTTGTGCAATCATTAAAAAAGAAACTGAGACAACCTTAATTAAGTTCTGCAATTCTTGTTACAGCTGGACAAAATTGATAACAATGCTTGTGGCTCAAAGAAGACTAAATAGGGCTTTAATTTGTTTAACATGGTGATTTCTTCTTTTGAAAATAAAATTTTCTCATTGAATTTATTTATTTGGTTGAATTGGATAGCCAATGTTCCCAACTTCATCCAAATCTAATCATTAGTTCCAAAAATATTTGAAGTTAACCTGCAGAGGGTTCTCTGGATACTAGATTGCTTTGAGCAAAGGATTTGTTATATTATCCCATTTTTTGAAACTTAAGATTTATAAATAAAATCAATTTATTAATTTATAAACTACTAGTATATGGTTTATAATAGTATACAAATACACAGGAGTTTATTCAAGCTTATAATATTCTGTGATTTCAAGTTGTAATTTTTAACTTTGAATATTTCAGGAATTACTGGAGGGAAAAGGATTTTTTTTTTTATTTTATGGATTTTACTCAATCAACATTAAGGGTCACATTTTTAAACCCTTGCAATCAAGAAGTTTTCAAACATATTTGAACAAAGTTTGAAATTTAGACTTAATACTTTATAATTCCTTTCAAGAAGTTAAATAATCATTTGAAAGCATAATTTGGTACTCCTTTTGAATCATAAATATTATCCAGCTGTTAATTACCATAGTTATGAAGAGTCTTTTCATATTGTATTTTTTAAAATAACAGAAAATTTATAAATTATTGCACAACTTTTTACTTTACTACAAAAGGAAGGTATAAAAAATTATACATGTATTAGAATAATAGCCACAATTGGCATATTAAATTTTTTTTTTTAAAGTTTTTATGCAGCATTATGTATTTTAAAAAAAAATTAACAGTTATAATGCTGTATAATAAATTTTGCATCTTTTGATGAATTGCATGTAAATGCAATATATACTCTTTTTTTGGCCGAGATGCAGTATATGCCTGGATACTAAATTGTTTTTTCTTAGGCAACTTAATATGTGCAGCATTAAGACTTAACATGGTAGCCTACAGATTGACCTGCACAAAATTTTCTGTGTTAAAAAAAATTTACTATCTTTCTCCCCTGTATTTAAAAATTGATTTATTCGAAATGACTTTCGTATATATATATATATACACAAATTCATAACCAGTTTTCTTCCAAAGGTATTTAAGATAAATAATTTTACTAGCTCAATTAAAGCATAAAGTGTATCTATTTAACCATTTAAATTTATCTATAATTTTAATTCACAAAATTAAACTAAGAGATATAAAGGATATTTATTTTAAAATCTGTACTAAACCAATTGTTTTATATCAAAGTCTATAAAAAAATATGTTAATACTGTAAAATATGGAAATGGGAACATTAAATGTAATGAAACATAAAATGCTGTAGACTGAAAATTCTGGTGAAGAAATTTACAATTCCAGATTTAAAATATCTTAACTCATTGTTTGGTAAAAACAATGATTGGAAGATATCAGCATAAGATGTGATAACAATACACAGTTTTTAGAATGTGTCATGCATATACAAGGTTACATTTTAGAACAATAATATACCTTTTGGCATTTCTATTTGAGTATTGATAAAATAAATCTTAGCTCACATTTCTAATTTATCATTTTCCTGAAAGTAATTAAATGTCACAATATTAATGTTTACTATAATCTATTTATATATCTGACTGACATTTTCAAAGAGTAAATAATATGTTTAGAGGGATAGAGATATGTTATATATGTGTATTTAATAGATTTATGTAAAGATATACATAATAAAACTATATAATAAATGAATATGGAATAGATTATTTCCAATGTTAAATGAAGTTTTAATTTCAAAATTTAAATTGTATTTTTTTCAACTATGCTCTCCTTTAAGATGAATGGAAATGAAATTGAACTTGAATGAGGAAAAACTTTGTGTTGAAGCAACCTTATATGTGTATTGAAAGATAAAAATGTAAAAAAGAAAACTTCAAAAAAATAATAAATTTCAGTATGATGAAATTGTTAATTTTTGAATATATTGCTAATGTTCACAATGATAAAAATAATTTAACCTTTTAGATTTATTTATTCTGTTAAACATGGAAGGATATACTGATTCTGAATATGCAGCATTTGGGGCTGAGTTTGGCGGAAGTTTTTCTGAGAAGAACATTCGAATGGGTAAGTTTGTTTGTTTTTTAAATTTTTTATTTTAAGTTAAATTTAAGAAATAAAATAACTGACATAAATTGCTTGCTGAAGTATATTAAAATAATACTGTATTTTGTTTAAAATAAGTTCAAGATGAAATTTAATTTAAATTATTTATATAATGTACATATTTAAAAAAAATAATGAATTAAAGTTAATCTACAGTTCTTTGATTATTTAAAATAGTTTTTAAATAAATTTATAAAATTCAATGCTCATTCCAAGTATTATAGGATGTATGATTAACCTGTATGGATATAGATTTTAATGGTTGGCAATGAAGAACATGCTTGACATTTTCTCAAGAAAAATAATTTCAGAAAAAGCTTTTTAGCTAAATTATATCATACAATATTCGGTGGTACCCATGAAAATAGGAATTTGAATTCATTGTTTTTATCAAGCTTGTAAATCATAATGCTTGTATCACAAATTAATTTTCCCTGTTTGATAGTAATTAAAATTAGATTAGTTCATACCAGCTCTTTAAAAGCGTAATGCTCATGTAAAAGAAAATCTTAAGAAATAGATATTAATTTTTGTCCACATTTTTGTTTATTCTTTATAATCTACAGCCAATATTAAGTCCTGCTTCAGAATTGTACATATTGTAATAATAGTGTGATCATACTGTGTTGCCAAATTAATTGCTGTTATTCCTTGCTCATGTTTATCAATTATATCCTATTTTAATTCAATGGATATCTAATTTTTTTCCTTTTTTCATCATTGTTTTTTATGCTCATCTTTGGGTTTCAGGGTTCAGAAAAGTTTGTTAAATAAGTCAATGTATAATAAAATTCAGCATGATAGAAATGTTTCTATAATAATGTAACTATGTGATCTGATTGATGCATTAGACTTGAAATTTAGAACAGTTTTGGTTATATCATCAAAGCACAGGCTCATATCTCAAATTATGTCTCGTAACTCAAGGTATAAAAATTGACTTGGTGATGGCTCATATCTTAAAGTTTGATATGTTTAGGCACTGGTATAGTAAGCATCCACTGTATATACCATTATAAATATTTTAGTAATAACCATATTGGAAATAATTGTAATTTTACCCCAATCATGACTAGAGTAACTGTAGCTCGCTCAAGTCTCATATTTCTGATATTAATTTTTTCTTTTGATGATTAGTGATGCATCTGTTTGTAGAAGAAAAATATATATTTTTTAGATTTGCTATCACTTTAATTTTTGAATTTTATTAATTTTGTAGAATCTTTTTTGAATTTATACACAAATTCAAAAGTGTATTTTTATTCACCTCTTAAAAAACAGTTTTTAATAGTATTTAAAGAAACTAAAAGCTTTAGATGCATTTTGAAACATACAGTTATATATTTAATTTGTGAAGGACCACACGTCTTGTATACTTCTGTTTCTTGCTGAAATAAATGAATTAAAATATTGATTAAAATTGCTTAAATTTGCTTTTTTCTGAAAATATATATGTATGTACTCTTTGTATTTGTGTATAGAATGCAAAATAGTTATGAATGAAAAAATATATTTCAAAAAACTGTCAAATTATATATCTGTATGATAACGAAAGTTAATCTGTAGTACATAGAATGAAAGTTACATACATTAAAACTGGCTATTGGAAAATTAAACAATTTCATGTTTCCATGTGAATAATTCACATGCATTTGATTTGATTTGGTAAATTCTTTAATTTCTTATGACTATTTGTTACTTTAAAAATTTTTTACAGCCTTTATCCGAAAGGTCTATGCAATACTCATGGTACAGTTGGCTATAACATTTGGATTCATTACGTTATTTGTATACAAGTAAGTATGTGTTTTTTAGATGTTTGTTGAAAGTAATTGTAAAATCCTGTAATATTTTTTTTTTGTTGAGATATTTGTTGTAAAATAAGAATCCACTATTCAGCATTAATGGATGTTCTTGTAAATGTTATGGAAGCAAATGAATTGATAAATCCTTATAAAAGGAAAATGTAGTAAAAATTTACCGATTGATTTTAATCAAATAGAACTTTTATGCATTTTAATGCATATTGTAAATAAATTTATGTAAGGATTTGAATTTGCCTTAAAAAATTAAAGTTTATTGATTTCCAACTGTTTTTTTAGTTATGAAAAGTAATTAGGTTTATTATATTTAAAAATGATTTAATTTAAATTATAAACTTAATTAACTTTAAATATTGCTGCAGGAACGATATTAAAATAATATTGCATCACTTAAATAACATTGCTTGAAAGCATGTTAATAGCTGGAAACAGTTAACACTCATAACAGTAGTGCACATGGGCTGATAAGAGTCATAGAAATTTTGATTTTGTTTTTAAAAATAATTTTGTAAAATATGAAATTTTACCTCATTTAAATATCAATGAATTAAAGATATGTTGTTTAGATACAATTGTCGAAAAAACTTCTTAATGACTTTTACGATTCTCATTGCTAACTGACAAAATTATCAATAAAGAATAAGTTATAGTGTTAGTATATTTGTCTGTTTAATGTTGCATGATGAATGGATTATTAAATAAGATCTATATACTTTATATCTGGCACCTTGCAATTCTAAGGTGTTTAATATTTTCTTGGCTGATGGAAGAAATTGCAAATAATTTTGGGCTAAAGGCATTTATGACAGGGGAAATTACGTTTTTACGATTCACATTTTTTATAACTATACTTACATATAATATAAAATTTTCATAATTTTTCTATATAATATGTGATCCTGGATACTTCCCTCTGGATCAACCCTTACCACCGTTTAAAGCCCCATCTGACATTGCTTTTCCGAATGCCCCTTTTGAAGAACAAAATATTTCACTCATAGATATTCCTGATACTTCATTACTCCTTTATCAAACCCTTGGACACATTGCTTGATGAAGATTGGATGGCTGATTTTGCCTTCTTGGAACAAATTCATGAAGATGTTATTACTACTATTCAGGACCACTTTCATCTGAAAATTCTCCTTCTGAAGACAACACTAGGAGGAAACCTTCGTTTCCAAAAAGATCCTTTCTAGTGATGCTCAAGCCATCCAAAAAGCATATTCATAGAACATAAGAAAATGAAAATAATTGCGTGATCTTGTTAACCCGAACCCTGGAGATGTATTCTTTCTTTCTTTCTTTTTTTTTTTAACAATTCCTGGTCATCTCCTGATCATGACTCTGTGCCTGATTTATATAATATATATATGTATAATCATTTGAAAATTAGAGAACAAAATATCATTAGGTGCAAAGAGCCATAAAAATGTTGAGTAGATCATCTTAAATGCTTGAAGCACTTATTTAATATTATGGATCTTACTTTTTAAACACCCATAATTCGCAAACCTATGAGCAGAATTTGTATGTTATTTGAAATTTATGCTATTTTTTAAAATAAGAAATCAGATAAGCCAATAAAAAAAATTGGAATTCCTTCCTGGATTTATTTATTTATTTATTTTTTTTTTTGAAAATAATTGTTAATCAAACCATCAATATCATGATTTAGTTCCTTTTGTTGAACCATCAACATTGTATCAATTTTGTCCATATGTATACCTCTCTCTGGCATATCTTCTTATGTATGAGCATCATGATTCCAAGGTACCCTAGTGATCTTTATCTTTCCCATAAGTTTACTGTATTTGGTAAACATAAGTGATGCACTCCCAAGATATCTATTAATTCTCTATTATGAACCCTTTTTTTTATCAACCAAACACAGACCACAGCATAGTCAGATTTGGCTCTTGTACTGTAAACCTCAACTATCATTCATTCTTTGTCTTTATGTGATGAGAGTTTCAAAAGCTATTAAAGGTGACTTTTTTTTTTTAATTTGATAATTACACATTTTCTTACAAATATGTATAAGGAGAAAGAGATTTGTTAAATCAGTCAAACTATTATTTAATATAAATTATAGTTCCTTATGTAAAAATTAAACTATGTAACTATTAGTAATAACTAATTATTAATTTTTTTATTATTTTATTCATCATATATTTATTAATATTTTTCAAGTACTTGCAATTATTTAATATCAAAATGACCTTTCTCCTTTTTAGTGATTCTGTTAAACTCTATGCACAGGAACATACAGAAATGATGTTCATTGCATTGTAAGTTGCTTAACTTTTCACTTGATTTATTGTAATTGCATTAGTATTGGAATTTGTAACATGTATATAGACTATCTATTATTTTAAAAATATTTATGGTGTCATAAATCGACCCTCATTAAAACATTATTTTATGTGTGTGTGTGTGATTTTATTGATTATGGATTAAATGAATTCCATATATACTGTGATTAAATGTGATTTTTTTATATCTTTATAAATAAAATTGAAATTTCTTTCAAATAAATTTTACATTCTCTAATTCCACAATTTTTTTCTCAGCTTTCATGTTTGAATAATTTGAAAATTAATGTATTTTTGTATTTATAAAAATAAAATTTTCTTTGTCATCTTGTAAATTTAAACTGTTATATTAACAAGAAATAAGTTCATCTTGTAAACAACTAGAAATTAATGATTTTTTTTATAGATCTTGTCTCTTTATTTTCCAAGCTATTTCATACTATTCATTCAGAGGTAGAATTTTATCTAGTTGTTTACTCATTGGCCGCAGTAGCCCCATAGTCATAGTGTCGGACTCGTAACCAGCGGTTTTCGTTGAGTCGAGTCTTGATGCTCACTAAAAACCCGCTGGGTGGTTTGAGCCTTGATGGCACTAAAACCCCACTGGTGTGGATGCACGTTAGATCAGTCAAGGTTCAATGTCCTCTTATTAGTGTGGTGTGGAAGTTATGAGAGGGAAATACCACTTACAAGTGTCATCCTTGTCACTTGAACTGTTAATTCAAAATTACGTGGTCCAATGCCAATAGCTTCGTGTTGCTTTTGGTGCAAAATTAATAAAATTAACCAACCTGCTTACACTTTGAATTTAGAATTATCTTATTTGCTTTTATTTTTATGCTTGTAATAATTATTTATCAACTAAATTATAAAATTTTATTTAATTATTAAATTTTACTAATGGAAAAGAGTTATTTGGGAGATTTAAATTCTTATGACTAAATCAAGTTCTAATAATATTTTACTAAAATGGATGTTACCAAATTTTTATATTAATTGATATTAACAAATTCTCAAACATTTTCATTTTTGTATGCATTAAATTAAATAGATTGTTCCAATAAATGTGTAAAGCATTTATTTAAAGGTTAACAAATTGTGCAAATTTCATGATATTATACCGGGTTGGCAGCTAAGTGATTGCAGATTATGTCAATAGATGGTTTTAGCACATTCTTTTGTTTTATCAACATGTTCAAAGCACCTAATCTACTTTGTTTTCTTGTTATTTTAACTTCCACCTTTAATTTAGTAAAAAAATTGTATCAATTGATTATTTAGCTTCATTTGTATCCCAATTTGAAAATGGAAAAACAAGACATGCATTTCAGATGTTTTTTATTGTATTATTTGCAAAAAAGGCAAGTACGCATTGCAAGCAAACAAGAAGTTATGTGCTGTATATGGGAATGGAGACTTGAAAGTAAGCCAGTGCCAAAATTGGTTTGCTAAATTTCATTCTGGAGATTTTTTTACTAAAAAATGCATATTGATCTGGCTGTCCAGTTGAAGTTGATGAGATCCATATCAAGGCCATTAATGATTCAGATCGTCGAGTGTAACATGCGAGATTGCATAGAAGTTCAATGTATCGCATACTTGCATTCAAAAAAAGAAAAAAATTAAAACTGCTTGGCTATGTCAAGAAACTTGATTTATGGATCCTTCAGCTTTAGGAAATTCATTTGAAGCTATGCATTAGCATCTATGATTCACTCCTGAAACACAATGATATTGATCCATTTCTGAAACAACTGATAACTGGCGCTGAAAAGTAGTTAATTTATGACAATGTTAATTGGAAAAAATCGTGGGTGATGCAAGATGAACTAGTCCAGACAAATACCAAAAGCTAAAATTCATTAAAAAAAAGATTGTTGTCAGTTTGATTGGATTATAAAGGAATTCTGCTCTTTGAACTTTTACCAAGAAACAAAACAATTAATTCAAATGTGTACAACAATTTGTCAAACTGAATGATGCAGTTCAAGAAAAGTGGCCAGAATAGGCAAATCATAAAGGTGTTGTTTTCCAGCATGGTAATGCAAAGCCCCACTCATCTTTGGTCACTCACCAAAAATTATTGGAACTAGGTTCGTATATGTTGTCACATCCTCCCTGACCTTGTAACTTCAGATTACCATTTATTTTGTTCCACGCAGAACTCCTGAAATGGCAAAATTTTTAATGACTCTGGTGATGCAAAATCACATTTAATTCATTTTTTTGCTGGCAAAAATTGGGAGTTTTATGAACACAGAATTATGACTATATGAAAGATAGCAAAAGGTCACTGACAAAAATGGGCAGTACATAATTGATTAAAGTTATATTTTTATGCAAAAATTTTGAATTTTCCTTTTATTTAAAATTTTTAATCACTTGGTTGCCTACCCAGTAATAATCCATATCCATCCATATATATATATATATTGAAATAGATGCTAGGAACCTTTAACTTTAGATTATGTAGGATTTATAATAGTTATGTTTAACATGCTTTATTCTTTGTTTATTAAAAAGTTTGTTATTTTCATTGTAATAGGTTTCTTTCCATTCTTTAATTTCATTTTTATGATTTTGTTTAATTTATCTTCATTTTTAATGTTTTAAATCTTGAGCTATTAATTTTTGTATTATTGTTGTATTATTCAATTTGAAATCTATAACTTGTTGAAAGATGGGACTGTGGATTGATTCAATTTAAAAAGTATAGTATACTCCTGTTATGTTTTATTATTGTGGAATTTAATGTTTAATATTTGTTTAATGTAGCTGTATTTAATTGAAGTCTGGGAAAATTTTATAACTATTTTGAGAATGGTTTACAAGGTGTGGATATTAAATATTGAAACTAACACTACTACAGAAGATATATGCATGCACCAAATGACAGCTATTTAGCCTGATTCAATCTGACCATCAGCTAAGTATTTATGCAATTGTTTGGATTGTTAAAATTAACAAAGAATCTGTACAGCAAATTTTACATATCATTTTTAACATGCAAAAAGTGTGTGCCAAAATGGTGCCTAAAATTCTTGCATTTGAACAATGAGAAGCTCTGAAAAATGTTTGTACTGATGCTATGAATACCATTGAAAATGACCCAAACTTATTAGAAAGGATAATATTGTTTTTGATTAATTGTGGATTTTAACTTATGATCTTGAAATGAGGCACCAATCCATGCTCTGGAGGAGTCCATCTTCACCAAGAGCCAAACAAGCTTGAATGAGCAAATCAAATTTCAAAGCAATGATGATTGTTTTGTTCGACAT
Source organism: Nephila pilipes (assembly GCA_019974015.1). Lineage (NCBI taxonomy): Eukaryota > Metazoa > Arthropoda > Arachnida > Araneae > Nephilidae > Nephila > Nephila pilipes. Next base: position 2,240,391 of record BMAW01060662.1, read on the forward strand.
TTATGAGATTGTGTACCTTCACTGGGTTCCTGAAGGTCAAACTATTAACCAACATTACTACCTCCATGTTCTTGCTGAACTGCAGGAAAAAATGAGGAAAAACTATCTGAATTGTCAAAGTATAAGTAATTCCACATTATCTGTCAAGAGAATTCTAGCCTAGTACAACATCCCAGTGTTAGAACATCTGTCTTATTCACTGGATCTTGTGCCATGCAACTTCTATCTGTTCCCTAAAGTGAAATCTGCATTAAAAGGAACATGATCCTAGTCGTGGAAGCTGTCAATGAGAAAGTGCAACACGTCCTGAAGGAGCTGACAGAAAACTTCCAGTACTGTTTCTAACAATGGAAGATTGGCATGGAGCATTGTAGGGTAGAGGAGGAGTGTCTATTGAAGATGATATTAAGTAAATATATTTGAAATCAAAACAAAATGTTTTACAGTGTTAGTTTCATTATTTAATAGCCTCAATGGGTACACTTTGTGAAGTATCTCAGAATGGGAAGACAGTCTTGTGATAGGCTGTATTTTGGTATGAAATATTTTTAAATAAAGTTGTGTGATATAATTGAAATGAGACAGTTTTCTGTCTTTTGTTGTATCCCTAGTAAAGCATATTTAATTCATATGGTACTTAATATTTAACATATATGAAGTACATGAACTTCTCAAGTAATTTTATCTCAAATGTCTGAAAGTTCGTAAAATATTAAACCAGGAAAGGAAGCGATTCCTGTACTTGATTGTAAGCACCTTTCTCTGTAAAAAAAAAAAAAAAAAGGTAGAAATACATAAAAGAGGAATCTTGTCATTCCTCTCTAGCACATATGTAACTGAAATTGTGTTGACTTCAACACTTAAAGAAACATTTAAATATCTATTTTTTAAAAATGTTAAATTAATAATTAATTTTTTAGGGGAGTTATTATTAAAATATTATAGTTGAATGAAATAGAGAAAGTTAAGTTTTATTAAAATGAAGTTCAAAACAATGGTCTTGTACATATTCTGGAATCAGAAATTTTGTGATCTTCATAAGGTAGGAAGGACAAATGCTTCTTTTTTTACTTGGTCTATGAAGAATTATATAAGACCAGTATGTGAGAGAATAAGATGTGTCTACTGCACAGTAAATTTAATAAAGTCCCTTGTGATATAGTATGAAAGCTTAATGAATGAAGAATAGATGGGATAAATCTATCGGATATCATCAGATTATGGCTTGAAATAATGAAATCATTCAGAACTTCCAATATACAAGTTTAGAGTGACAATATATTTCAATGAAGTTTGTAAAACCGAAAACTGTCCATTAGTTCTTTTTTTATTCATTCTATCATTTTAATATTTTTGCTTAATATTGTTGAATTTGAAAATGGCTTTTTTTTTTAAAAAGAATTCTAGTGTTTGTGCTAATGATAGCTATGGCTTGTTGTGACAATATGCGTCGAACATTCCCTCTGAATTTCATTTGCCTGTTTTCGTTTGTAAGTATTATATTGCTTATTAATGGGTTTTATTTTTTGATAAATTTGATCTTGAAGAAATCTGTAAAAACCTGTTTATATGAATATTTTAAATTTTCTAAAAACTGAAAAATTGGATTATTTGTGATTTTTACTTATTAAATTACCAATATTTATTTAAATTGATCATACTTATCTAGAAAATCCCATTCGTTATTTTTAACTATTCTTTTTATCTATTTTATTAATATTTCTTTGTCCTTGTTTTGTTGAAATGGAAACTCAAATTTACGCGATTTTCACCTATTCTCTGTAAAATACTTTTGCAAATCTTGCTTAGAGAAATGTTCAACTAAATTCATATTTTGAATTGCTTGATGTTGTGTAATCTGAAATTTCTAATTTCTGAAAATAAAGCTGAAATTTCTGTAATTTTTGAAAATAAAGTTATTTAGTGTTACATACTTGGGAAAATTAAACTTTAAAAAAAATTCAATATTAAATTCGTTTTAAATTCGCTCCCTTGAATTCGTATTAAAAGTTTTCCTTTATAATCATTAAAAAACTGCTAAAAATTATTAAACACTTCTAAAATCTGTGTAACAGATTAGTGAAGATTAAATTAGCAAGTTATTATAGATGAAAGAAAGAAACTATACAAAAGAAGAAAATACCAGGAAAATTGTTTAACACGAAAAGGCTTAATATGAAAAAATTAGTTAACATAAAATAATACTTTGGTCCAACAAAATACTGTATAAATTCATACATTCATTTTTAATGACAAAGTAAAAATTCATGAAGATGAAAACATTTCAGTTCATTTTGTGTTGTAGTTAGTAAATTTGTATGTATTTTAAATAATTTTTTTATGTGTACTGTGACAGAGAAATTGGAGCAAAAACACACCACTGTTTTATTTAAAATCAAGATGCAAAATATCAAACAAAATAGATATCATAAAAAGTATGCACAGTTATTTAGATCCGCATCTTAAAGGCTAATGAATAAAATGATAGATGAAAGAGAAAATTTATTAGCAATTTGATGCTGGAAAAAAAATTTAAAAAATCAGATTTCCCCCCAAAACAATTTATTATCAATATACTTTTTATTAAATCTCTCGTTTGATGTGTAAACAATATCAAATATCATGTTTTATTACACACATATAAACATGAAGAGAGACATTAAATCTCCATACCATCAAGTGCAAGTTTTAGCAGGAAATCAAATTTATAAAATTTGACATCAAAAATAATATTATTTTTGCATACATTATTTTACTACATGAAATTCTTTTAACACCAAAAAGTATTTCAGTCCTCCTCAGTTTCATGTAGAACTTTTTTCACCATATTGTTAATTAGAGTAATTTTTCAATCATCATCATGATGTTTATGTGTACTTTGTTTAAATAAATATATAGAAGGTAATTTTTTTTTTCTTCTTTTCTCCTTTAACTTCATTTTTTCTGAAGTAAACAATTTGTTTTATTTTCAAACATCATTTATCATCAGTCAACGTTAATTAATTTTTGAACTATCTTATTGGTTTTGTTGAAAAGCTACAATTTTCTATTTCACAGGCAAATATTAAATCACATAAACGCACTTCTAATATAAAATTTTGTAATATTTTAAGATAAATCATGGATCATACTGGAGTAATGAATACTTATAGTTTCAAAATAGTCTGATTAAATGTAAGAGTTGTTTAAATAAAAAAAATTAAATTATTGCCTTCTTAAGAAATAAAGTATAAATCCTTTTTTTTAGACTGTTGTGGAATCTTTTCTGCTTGGTGTTGCTTCTAGGTAAAGTATTTTTCGTAAAGATTTACAGAATTCTTATAAGCAAAATAAATTGCTTTATTTAAATCAATATTTTGTTTTTCACTTTCAGTACTTATGATGCTGACGAAGTTATGTGGGCTGCTGGAATTTGTGCTGTAAGTATGAAATGCATAATTCTGAAATAAAATATTGAGTAATAGATTTCTTGTATTTATTGCTGTCAAGCTGTTTAATTTAAAACTTCTTTTTTTTTTTTTCCCCCTTAGTTCATTTGCCTAGGTCTCACCGTTTTTGCTTTCCAAACCAAAGTAAGTTTAAAAACTAATGAATTGCTTTACATTTAATATTATGGTAATTTAATGTATCGATCTCAAAAAACTTTGATTTAAAGTTTGTATTTTAGTTTGATTTTTTTTTAAATATTAAGGAAAAAAGTAGGCTCTGTATTAAAGCAGAATTGTATGTTTACCGAAGTATTGCTTATATATACGTGTGTGTAACAAAAAGGCAGCTCTAATATTTTTTATAGATGGTTATTTGTTTCAGTGACTTTTCCTCTTTGTGAACAGTAAATTATAGACTCTTCAATTCTCTTTGGAAATAAGTAAATTAACCCATTGACTGCTTATTCTGTAATTTCCGCTGGCAACTCAAATGTTGCGAAGTTTGTTCTTTCAAAGATTTTTATGTGAATTTGTATTTGTGCTAACATCTGAAATTTATTTTTCTGATAGTAATGTTTCTAATCTAAATTTATATAAAAATTCTTTTTCTTTCTTTTTTTTTTCCCCCAATAATAAGTTAAGTAAATCCTGTCAACCATGCAAATTTGTACTGATCATTTCCAATCCATTAACATTTATCCAATTATTGTTTACTTATATTTTTATGCTTTGGCAGAATGGAATTTTACACATGTACCAGAATTGCATGTTTCAACTCTCAAATATAGATTGATTTAAATATTTTCCCATTTTCTTATTTTTTAAAACTATTTTGTTCCAGAAATTGGGCAGCCAATAGAGGATTAATTTCCATTATTTAATATATTATTTTTACAAAAAGTTGTCAAAATTTCAAATGCTTAACTAAAAACTGTTTTAAGTTTTATTATGTTAGATAGGATGATGTTAAAAATACTAGTATTGAGAACAATATGTTGTAGATTTTTGAATCCATATTACATCCATAAGACTTGTATGTTTAAATGAAAGTTTAAAGGGTGTTATATCTGATGTTTTAATATGTAGTTAGATAATTTGGGGTATACCTAAAAGGTTTTAAAATAACTGTTAAATCTAATGGTTCTTTTAAAACCTTTATTAAGTTCATTTCATTGAGTTTTGGGTTAGAATACATATGTTTAAAATGGAAGATATTCAGAATCTTATGTTAAGATAAATTTTTAAATTGAAGATTTTAATTTTTAAGTAAATTTCAGTTGCAAAGTAATTTTTTTACTTAGCTTATTTAAAATTTCAATGTTTTTCCAGATGAAAGAAAATTTTTTTTTACTACTATTTTAATCTCTTAATTTTAATTGCATATTTTTTTTTTTTTTTTAAAAAAACTGAAAATGCTGTTTTCCTACATTATTGTCCAGACTGTTTCTGTGAACAAATTTGGTTTAAAAATTTGTCAGAAAAATATTAACTGTTGAAATGAATTTGATGATAAAATAAAAGCAATTTTAAGTTAAATGTTGTTATTTTGAAGGGAGGGGTAGACATTTTAAAATGTGTTAAAAGATGAAACTGATAAAAAATTTTGGGTTGTTTTTGTGTCGTAACTTTTAACTCGCTGTAAAATAGACATATAATAAATTTTTAAAAAATGTTATGAGATTTAGTCATTTGTGCTATTGAAACAGTGCACCATTTTCGAATTTCTCTGTCATGCTAATGAGTTGCAGTTAGCATACACTAATCATGCAATGAGGATACACGACTCATATCAAAATGGATTTAAATGTGATGAATCATTTTAAAAAAGCTAGAAGTCAATTTTAATGAATGAAAAAGCTTATTTATAGTTCCTTGATTTTAATTGAAGTGAAGGCTTCCGTATATGGACATAATTTTTTTGTTGCTTTTAATTTAATTATAATTTTTAAAGAGTTTAAATTTTAATAGCTTTAATATGTAATATTATTAATTTTCTTTTTCAGTATGATTTTACCATGATGGGTGGCATGCTTTTTGTAGCTTTATTAATTTTTGTGATTTTTGGATTTCTTACTATTTTCCTGTACAGTCAGGTGAGTAATTTTAAAAAATAAATTTAAATATATATATAAATTTATTAGTTAAAATATTTTATACTAATTTAAAGTATTACAAAAGAAGTTGTATGATTTTTGTACCAATTTTGTCTAAATATTTCCTTTAATTTTGTTTTCAGGTCGTGAGATTGATTTATGCTTGTATTGGAGCCTTGATTTTCTCTCTTGTAAGTCAATAATAGTGAAGGATTTTATAATAAGTGTTAATGTATTTATATAATAATTGATTGAAGTGTGCTTCAGAATAATGTGGATATCATAAAATATTTGTTTTGTATAAAGGTTTGTTTTTCATGATTTATTATCTTAATAGAAGTAACTTCTTAAACATCTGGAAGAAGAAAAAAAAAGGAAAAGATTTGAACTATTTTTTCCTAACAGTGAAAATTTTTTTTTTAACATAAATGTTTTAATCCATGAGTTTCATTATTCTAATGGATTTTTTTTATAATTGCAGTAAATTGTCCTGATTACTAGGGTAGAAATAATTATATCAGCAATTTCTTTAGTGCAAAAATGTTTTGTAATCTTAAATGTGGCTAAGCTTCAAGTTAAATGCACACATACACATAATGTAAAATAAATTGCTTATTTCTTGATATATGCTTGTAATTCAAAAATATGCTAGTTTTCTATAAATTAATCTTATCAATAAATTTTTTTTGAGTAAATTATATATATAAAGAAGAAAAAAAAATTATATTCTTCTTTAAATATACAATATATTTCAAAATAAATATTTCATAGTAATTAAAAAAAATATGCGGATTAATTTTTTGCATCAAAAATGCATTCATATGGAAAATAAAGAGAATTTGTAAATTATGTATTTTTACAAGTATTAACCCAAAAAGTATTAACTATTTTGGCAAAGTATTATGCAACTATTCGGAGTTCAATACTACTTAAGTGTACATGTGTGTGTCTGCAGAGTTGTCACTGTTTAGGAGATATGAGCACATGAAGGATTGTGAGTGATTTGTATGCTTGTTCTTCTCCATGACGAGCACCTTGTTTCTTACAAGGGTTCAATAAATTTTATGAGATATCAGATGAAATGAGTAGCTTAGATTGACAATGAATTGAGATAGAGAATTGTCAGTAAATTTAAAGCAGGCCAATCGTAAGTGTAGGTATCTACAGAGTTAAATGTAATGTCCAGTGTCGACTGATATTTGTGGAAACAGTTTCAAGACACTGGATCTATATCAAGAAAACCTGGATAAATTCAACTAATATCCATATTGACAAATGAGGATTGTTATTTGGTACTTTCAGTGTGGCAACACAGGACTGTCACAGCTTCAGATCTCTGGCATGAACTGTATGCTGCCACTAGAACCAAAGTTTTACAGTCTACAATTGCTCAAAGGCTTCATGAGAGAAGGTTGCATGCCAAAAGTTTTGTTGTTTTGCAGCCCATGCACTTCAGCACATTTAGCATGGTACAGACTTAAGTGGAGCTCTGTGCTTTTTACAATTGAAGCGAGATTCAGCCTTATTTTGATCTTCAACATTCCTTGTATCTGGAGAGAGCCTGTTTCACAATACTGTCTTTCTCTTATTAGGGACCCGAGGTACCCTAGTGATCTTTTTCTTTCCTATGGGGTTTACTGTCTTTGGTAAACATGGGTGACGCGCCCCCGGGATACCCTAGCGATCCTTCTCTATTTTCGACCCTCCTTCTTGTCAACCAATTTGTGTCTTTTCTTCCATTTTTTTCGCGTCTACCACAGTTAAATCATTTTTGGTGCAACATAGCCATATTTGGCACTTTTGCCAATTAACTTTACCTTCTCACTTAACACTTTTTGTTGATTAAACTATTTTCATAGTTTTAACGTCTTGATCACAGATTTACCTTATTTGGCGCAGTATGGCCACATCTGGTTCTTGCACCAATAAACTTCACTATCACTCACTCCCTTATCCAAAGAATCATTATGATGGTAGAAGTGTTATGATTTGAGGCAGGCATTAAGTTGTTTGGCTGTATACTCCTGCATGTGTTTGGCACTCTTTAGTTGCTGTGAGGTATAGGAGATCTAAAAGCCCCATGTTTGACTTTTCAGGGATATTTTTGGAACTGGATTCTTGTTATTTGGGAAGAAAAAATCTTATCCACATTGGACTCTGTTAATGATTACCCAGAAAGGGAAATTTTTTGTTGCATGGATTTTCCATCCAGATCTCTTCACCTTAACCTTAAAGTATGTTTGAGATGGTCTAGGGAGAGCTATTGCATCTTGCCACTTCCCTTTGAGTACCATCCCTGTGCTAAAAACTGCTTTGCTGCAGGAGTGGGACCGATTGTCTCAGAGGTTCCCAAACTGCCTCTTGTCCAGTTTGCTGTCATGCTGTGTGGCTGTGAGAGAGTCCATTCCCCATATTGGATTCATATTCAATTGGATATATGAGGGGTATTTACATCTCAGTACTATGAGCATAACTGATAATCAAGCAAGCATAAAATTATTTTGAATGGTTCATTTATTTCTGTTATAGATATATATTAATGCCAAATTTCTTTAAATTAATCTGTCCGTTAGTTCTTCAAAAATTCAACATAATGTGAAAATTCTGTTAATTTTGTGCACAAGTGTAGATTGTCAATTTAAAATTTTTTCTGCCCTTGTACTGTTGAATATGATTAATTGTTTATTTTTACATTTAAATTATTATGGAGCATATATGCCTTTTCTCTTTCTAAATATAACATTCACTACAAAGGCAGGAAAGTGATTCATTTTTGCTCCTTCCTTATTTACTTGGTTTGATAAATATTTAAGTTTGAAAATCTTTTCTTTTAAAAATTCCTTTGTCTACTCTTAAGTTTCTTACTAAAAATATTGATCTGTAAGTTTGTATTTGTAATTTTTTAGTTTTATTTCTTATTTTAATAAAATCGAATTTTTTTTTTTTCCTTTCTTTTTCATGATCTGTGTAGTTTCTGAATCTATGAAACTGTAATGTTTTTTTTTTTTTTTTAATTGGCTTGTATTTGGTATCATATAATTTAAAACAGTTCATCACCTATTTTCAGACACCATTTTTTGTTAAATGGAGTAAAAACTGAATTTACTGTTAATTTATATATGTAAAATAGAGAGAGAGAGAGATTTATATTAAATTTGGTCTTGCTTCTTTCAGTAAAATGAGTTTTTTTTTTTTTTTTTTTTATGTAGTATTGTTAATCTTTTTGGTTGCAAGATCATGAAAATTTGCTGTCATATTTAAAAATTTTCTTCTCTCTTCCTATAGTACCTGGTTTATGATACTCAGCTCCTAATTGGTGGTCATCACAAATATTCAATTTCTCCAGAAGAATACATATTTGCTGCTCTGAATCTGTATTTGGATATCATCAATCTTTTCATTTACATTCTTCAGATCTTTGGATCAAGAAATTAATTTTTTCAAGTAACTGAAAAATATTAAGGAAGTTGTGGGGGTTTATTTGAAAATCTGTGCTTATTATAATTAGAACGGGATTTTTTTAATTTACTTCTGATATTCAGTTTTGCTGTATAAAAAAGCATTGCATATTTTTTTCTAGCCTGTGCAATTTATGCCGAAAGGATCACTTGTTTGCCAAAAGTGTATTTGAATGTAATCATTGCGATTCAGTATAAATGAACAACGTTTTTCAGCTTGCACCAAGTTTTATTTTGTATATAATTGTATTAGAAAAAGCTTTCAAAGTTTGTTTGGCTTTGGTCTTTTATCATAATTACACATTACGCTATATTTAATTATGTAAGTTTAATTTATTTTCATCATATTTGCTAAATAAGATTCAAACACTAATAAATTAAATGAATAATAAAGATAATACATATATTTAATGGAATCTTTTATTAAGGGTAATTATTTTAATTTTTAGGAAATTAGTAATTAGCTTTGTATGAAAATTATTTGACATTTTTCAATTAATTTAATATTAGAATGCTGATTAATATAGAATTTACATCTGAGTTGTATAGATATTCCCCCTTTTCCCTATTTTAGAAGAGAGAATTCTTGCAAGTTTTTCTTTGATGGAACATATTTACGATGTTGTAAATTGATCCCAAGTCCCCTTTGAATAGTCAATAGTCATGTTTATTAGAACAGTCTTAAGATTTTGAACAATCTCTTAATGTGTGGTACTTTGTAGATAAGGCATTATATTATTAATTAAAAGTTTTAAGTAATTTAAAAAAAAAAAGAGAAATTGCTTATATTTATAAAATTATTCACATATTTAAATTTCAGAAACTAGAAAATTTAATACTGTTCTGATTTTAGATTCATTTATTTGAATAATGTTCCTCTGTAAATAGTTTATTCTAAAAGAATTGAGCTCTGAATTACTTGGTTCTTTAGTGATAATTCAAATAAAGGTCAACATTCTATATTTTTTGTTGTTGTTGTGTATATATACTTATGTATTGTGTATCAACTATAATTTGGTGTTTTTATTATACGGCATGTTTGTTGTGGATCACAGTTAGAATAGCAGTGTCAAGTATAATAAAATCTGTTTCTGTTCTGTGATTATTTTATTCTTTGTGAATAATTCTTTCTCTGGAGTCTATGCAATATGTTGCTTCATTTTTATTTTGTAATATTTTTGTTGTGATTGACATTGGTTTTTATTTTCTGTATGTAGCACTTTTTTTTCTTAAAAACAAAATTATATTCATTACCTTCTTTTTTTTTTTTTGTAAATATAATTCAAATTGTATATAATTTTTTTTAAATATAATCGAATAAGATTTTTGAGAATTACAAAATGGCACACATGCTAGTTAGTAATAAGTGATTATTTAAATGAAAAATAAATTTTCTAGATCTTTATTTTTCTGTAGAATGTTATATTAAAAGCAGCACCAATATGATTTTTTAAAATTATAATTCATAGTTTTATGTATTTCTAGAGTAGCGGTTCACATATTTCTACTTTTATAAATATATAATATAATATTAAAAATTATAATTTATAGTAAATGGCTCTATTCTAAAGTAACTATATTAAATTTTTCACAAGTTGCAAGAATGATAATTATCTTATTAATTTTATTTATAAACATTTAAAAATTATTGTTAAAAGTATATGTATGTGTGTATTTTGCATGTATAATTATTTACTTTATAATTTTTGGAATATATGTTTATAATTAAATCTTTATTTTGTTAATCCTTTATGAAAAATAATTTTATTTAATTAAAAACTTCTTCACCAGATAGCAACTTATTTTAAGATTTTTCCTTTCACAAAATTTTGGAATTTTAATTATTTTTAAAAATGTTTATAACTGTGAAATATGTTTTTAAAACTGTTAGGATAAGTTAATTCTTTTTTTTTTTTAATTAAAATTATTTAATATTATATACAAGTGTAGTTTATTTTTAATGGATATATTAATTTATTTTCCTTAAAATGAATTTCACTTTTTTTTGGTTGAACTTTTGTTTTTATTTAGGGTTTCTGCTTATTCTAATTTTTACTGTTTTCTTGTAATTCTCTGAAGTGTAAAGGTTAATACTAGTATAAAAACATTTTTCTCGGTCCCAAGTCTGATACTGCTTACGATTAATTTATCTCCATGTTAGAATTTTTCTCTCTTGAGATAGGCTTTGTATGTATTGTGTATTGTGGGCTTTGTTGTAATTTTTTTTTCAGCAATTTAATGACTTTTTTTATGATATGCAAGTAACTGCATGTTTTAAATTACAGATAATCTAAGTTTATATTTACCATTTAATGGTTTTAATATTTTCATTATATATATATATATATATATATATATATATATTGTAAATTAACTGTTTAAAAATACTGAAGTTGTAATGATTAATATATATGTGATGGTAAAGAACTTCTACACATAGGAGATTCCATCTAATTAACTTTATTTATCAACAATTTTAAAGCTAAAGAATGAAATCAAACAGTTAATCATAATCTAATGTACGAATTCTATTTTTAAAAAAAATATATGTAAACACTAAATACAATTTTGTTGTGCTTTGTTATTTCATTCCTTTAATAAATAACAATTTGAATTTTAATAAGAATATCCATAAATATTCTTTTTTGATTTAGATTAATTTTACAGTTGAAAAAATATATAAATGTGTGAATATTTTAGATATACTGGTTAATTAATCAAAGTAGTTTGTAACATGATTTAATGAGTATTTTTTGGGGAAAATATTTCTTAAAATTATATTGAATTTTTAGAATCCATACAACTTAAAGTAGTATTGAAACAGATTGATCTCTGTATATTTGTATTCTATGTTTATAACTTGAGAGAATATCTTAATTTCTCATATTAGTTAATGATTTTAAAGCTTAGAGTATAAATACTGAATATTTAATATGCTTTTAATTGTGTGAATTTTTTTTTTTATATTTAATATTGTAAACATTTAAAGTTTTAAATTATGTAAGTTTGAATATGAAAACTGACATGAAAGGTTCTATTAAGTAATTAATAGACTCTTTATAGTTAAGAAATTTTTTCTTTCATCTTCCATATCAATGCTACCATGTTTGGAATGACTGCTATCACAGCATAGGCTAAAAATGCATTAAGAGCAAAAGCTTGGAAGTAAAAATACACCATATTTTCTTTTGAAAATGTAATAGTCTCTGATAAAAGGCATGTTCCAACTGACCATGCAGCACAAGCTGTTTTCATTGGCATGGTAAAGTTTTCTTTGGAGTGTTTTGCAAAACTATAACTGTTGAATCCAAATCCCATTCCAAGCATAAATCCACAATATCTCATCATTGCAAATAAGGGTGTTGTATCTAGATGAACATTTTCAGGATTTGCACACCATTTAACTGCTCTCTCTATAGTCCACATGGGGTCTGATCCTATGATTTCAAGGAACTCGAATACAATAAAAGCACTTGTGAACATGCCAGCAGTAAATGCACAGTAATATAAGACATTGAAACTCTTTTGATTAATATTTTTTAATTGCTTTGCTACTTGCCAACCTAAGTATAGAAAAATAAGCAGTATGTAATGAAATCAAAATCAATGAATTAAAAATTTCATATTAGAGCAATGTTCATTTAAATTAATATTTCTTTATCATAATCCCCTTCCCACCATTTTTTTTTTTTTTTTTTTTTTCATCTTGTCATTCTATTTTCACTAAGGCTGTACATGGCAGTTTATTTTAAAGAAAATAAAATTTAGATAAGTTTGTTTAATGTGTTCAAGTTATTTTAGCTAATTAATTTATAGAGAAATTGATTTAAAAACCAATAAATGTGCAAAAATCATAGTGAATTGTTTTCTCTTTAAATTTATGTTGATATAAATATTGATAAATTTTGGTTTTCACTTGTAACATATTAATAAGAGTATTTTAATTATAGAAAATATAAAAATTTATTTAAAAATATTAAATAAAAATAAATCAGAATTAATTTTTGCAAATATGTGGTAAAAATATTGAGTTAAATTATATAGGGAGATCATTTTACAAGAGTACCCTTTTCTTATTACCTTTAAATCTGATGGATGTGACAACTATTTTAACACTGAAGTATAATTGTTTGAATCTTTTTTAAGTGTGAGAGACAATTTCCAGCACTGTTACAACTTAATTTGCTATTATTTAAATGGATACACACAATGTTACTTAATCTTGTGATAATTTTTTTTTTGAAAAACGTAATTTTACTCTAATTTTTTTACATTATCATTCCTTACAGCAAATGTTGAAAATGTTTGCCACCAATTTGAATGCAAACATGAACACGTCAAAGACACACTTCGCAACATTATTGCTGTTATTGATGAGATTTCTTCAGATATGATTTGTTTTAATTCATCGATATTTGCAGGACTTCTCTGGAAAACCCTATCTTTGAGATAACCCCACAAAAAAAATTATAACGGTGTGAAGTCTGGTGACCTTAGTGATCAGGCCTATGAAATTAAACAATCAAAGAATTTCTTAAGGACTTTCATTGTTAGGTTTGACGTGTGTGAAGTGGCACTGTCTTGCTGAAACAAGCAGTAACTCTCCTGTATATTAAGTGAAGCAATAAAAGTTTGAATTATGTCGGAATTCATTAAAATCAAAGAATTAGTACATGCAGACGATTTTTATTGTTGCCATTCATATTCTTACGAAATGTGCTTTTAAAAATAAGAAAAACGTTGAAAGAAGCCGATGATTTATTCAAATCATTTGCGCATAATCGGATTAAAAATTACAAATGAGATTCACGGGAATTAGTTTTAAAAACGAATTTTCGCATTTAGAAAGTAAATAAAACGACGCCCACACATTAAATAAGTAATGATGTTGAAAGTCTTGCTGCATGTATTATAGATGTGGATGATACAAAAAACAAACTGTGACTCTTTTTAAACTGATCACCCTGTATATATAGAGCATTTTCTCTTTAGGCAGTTTTAAACTAATAAAGGTTTATAACTTATTACTTATATTTTAAACTCCTTACCTAGAAACATTCCAAATAAACATTGGTGAGGGAAATGAGCAGCAATGAATATCCTGGATGCACCAATTGTTGCCAAGAGGAAAAAATAAGCTACCCAGCATATTTTTCGAATACGATCATCTCTGTTGAAAATATTTAATTTTATATAATTAAAAAAAAATGGATTATAATCAAGAATGGTTGAACAAAGATAAGACACTTTAGCATTAAAAGATTATTGCAGAAATAATTATTTTTAAATTTTTAACATTTACAATGACGCGAGTTTCATGACGAATGACATTCCGGTTTTTAATTTTAAGACTGTGGTACTTAATAAAGACACTGTTGCGTGTTAAAGGTAACAGGGTACGAACTCATGTATCGTGTTCGCCATTTGACTGTAGGGCATCATTGCCCTTGTGCTTTGCGTGATTTTCTTTGTCAACGGGATTTGATGTTAGAAATTTATTTGGAAAGATAGTCGAAACGTGCGTGATTTATGAGACAATATCGGAATGAGAATTTACGAGATATCAGAATCATTTTCGATTTGCCTCGGAAGACCTAACAATCATACTTTCGAGATTAACAACTCGGAGATGTCAGAGTGATCTGGCCATGGGTCAATTTCTTTAGTATGTGCAGGGGGATGTATTTTTTTTTTTCTTTCCTTTTCGTAAATCAGCTAGTGCTTAGCGCAATTTGGTCCAATCAACTTTGAAGCGTAACTTTACGTCATACTTCATTTGCGGATTTGTTCTTGCGCTTGTGGGAGAGAGAACTATGTTTTTTTTTTCTTGTGATGGTGATACATCGTTGAGTCAGGGGTATTGTATACATCTGAATGTGCTTAATTAATGTTAAGTTGCCATGTTCCTTCCGCTGATTTCAAAATTGTCAACACGTGATAGTATTTTTTATTTTTCAAAGTAAAAGTTATGTTTACAGTGTTCGAATTATTAGAATTCGTTTTTTTAATGAACCTTTTTTGGGAGTGGGGGAGAAACTAAATATTATTTAAATCTGTTGTAAAATCGCTTAAGTAGTGTAAAATCGCTTTAAAAGAAGTTTTTTTTTTTTTTTATCATGTTTGAAAATTTTTATTTCGTACAAAATATTTGCAAGATTTCAATTCATTAATATATTCGGGAATATTGAAAGGTAACGAGCTACAATCGCGGAACTTTGCGAAGTAGTCAAATGTTGTGCGACATGAAAATGATCCAAGTTTGGTGCCAATGCGCATAATCACACACCGTACAGTGGCGCTGCAATCTGAAAGTGGGTCCTATGTAAACTATGCATAATGGAAGATACATAAACATAACTATCATGTACCGATTCTTGGAGGATTTTAGTATCGAAGAAAGCCAGATATTGATATGCTAGAAGACATTTCGTACAGTTTAGAGAGTTTGATAGGGGCTTGAGAGAGACATCAGCACACACATGAAAACCGCATGCAGGTCGACGCGCCGTGTTGCTCCCCAGGTCAATCGATCGGAGTGTGCCTTCGAAATATGTTGGGATCAGAGGATACGAGATGATTGCTCATTTGCGGAGAACCGGGTCTGAAGCGACCTGGAAGGAAGACGATGAAGTGAGAGGATTGTACATCTAGCGTTCGTGGATCCTACAGTGACAAGTTCAATGAGATGTAAGGCTGCCAGTTCCACAAACCATTTCCTAACGACATGCGGAAGCGAATCTGCAATCCAAGCGCCCTTTTCGTGTACTGCTTTTAACCCCGAAACATCGGCAACTCCTGTTGTGGTACCAAGTCAGAGCGATGTGGAATGTCACAAATTGATGAAACGTGGTGGATCCCGTTTCGTTTTGGGGATATATGATAACCGCGCACAGATGTGAAGGCGCTCTGGTGAACGGTACAATTCCATCCTCGTTGTTGTGCGATACATTTATCACTCAGCAGGTATATTGGTTTGGAAGGAGCCTATGATAGCCGGTCCACTTAATTATACGTGGAACCTCAACGGCCGGCTCCCGGACTTGTCCCATGAGAGCATTTGTGGGACTAGCTGAAACGCCAGATGCCGCCATGTCAATTTACATGATTTGAAGGTGACTGTTCAAAATTTGTGGGCCAATCTGCCTCAGGACAACATCCGACGTCTTATCAACTCACTGCCGCACTCTTTGCGGTGCGTATTGCAACAGGAGGCACGCTATTGAAGTTGCACTGTATTTGTCTAATCTGCTCACCGTATTTGTTTATTTGTCTTGATTTTGGGATCAAGTGAATCTTTCATTTGCATCATTACGTATATTAAATTTCATTTCAATCCGATGCCCTCTTTTTGGTGCTCTATTTTCAATGTTCCTGAGTGTACTATCAATTCTTATTAAGTCCAATTGCTTACAGTTATTTAAGAATTTCAATCTTTTATTAAAGTTTGTTTTTCGATTAAAAAAAAGCAAAATAGTAACATTTTTAACACATCAATCAATAACTCCCGAGACTAACATTGAAAACAACATTTTTTTTGCAATTTTTTTTTTATTCATCAACATAACACCTTTTGTTAATCACCTTTTAGGGTGATACAATCGTTCCAACGCTTTTCCAAATTTTTTTTTTTTCCCGCAAGAAATCTTTTTTGTTGCGAGTAAATAGTGATAAACAGCTTTCTGAATCATCGACTCGTTGCTGTTTTTGTTCCATCGAAAGCAATCGCGGCACCCACTAGGAAAAAACCTTTTTCACTTCACTTCAAAAAACCTTTTTCAGTAAATACACTCCCATATGATATCTGTGTCATCTCAGCAATCTCACGGAGCTTCACTTTACGATCTTTCATTATAATTTTTGTCACTTCACTCACATTTTCCGGTGTAACGGCTTCCACAGGTCTACCCGAGCGTTCCGCGTCATTTGTGTCGGTACGACCACGTTTAAACTCGGCAAACCACCAACAAATCGTTGCTTTTGATGGACAAGAGTCCGGGTAACATTTTTCAATCCATTGTTTCGCTTGCACGGTGTTTTTACCCATTAAAAAACAATGTTTTATCAAAACACGAAACTCGGTTTTTTCCATTTTTTAAACAAACTACAAAACGACTTTACTCCAACCTCGATAACTCAGCTGTTTCTGGTCCGATCGACTTAAAATTTTGACACGTTTCAAGCAAAGGTTAGTACTCTAGAAAGACCTGGTTACTGGTTTACTACGAGCGCCATCTCTGGGTTAGTCTCGGGAGTTATTGATTGATGTGTTAATGACCAATTTTCTTAAGACTACTTAATATTTCTTACTTTTCTACTTCTGCATGGTACTTCTCCAGAAAGGAATCAAAAATCACATACCACACAGCAGCTGTGATCTGTGAATGCCCGGATGGGCTTCCTAAATGGATATAATTTTTATAAAAAAATTTACCCTCGGTTTTTTACAACAAAGAAATTTTGTAGAGGATATGCGTTAATTTATACCTGGACCTGTTTCACAAGTAAGGGAAAATTGATAAATATTGGGAACAGGAACTCCTTTCCCATTATATACATCTGCCTCGTGCACCCACCAGTATGGGCGTTCTCCATGAAGTAACCTATAAAAGAGATACTTAAGAATTTTTGTCGTAAATTATATATTTTTTTAATTCTATGTATCAATTTTTTTTACCACGAAAATAGATTTTATATTATCCGACAACGTTATTAACACATGAGTGATAGGTAGAAAAGCGCGGAGAGCGAATCTCATTTTATCATCTCTCTGAAATCGAATACAATTACTCATTTTAAAATCTTTGAAAATGTTGAACAAGAGTAATATTTTTATTCTTTGTTACTGCTTTCTAAAGTAATTACAGCTTATATTTGATTCGCTATCAAAATGCATACCTCCCCCCCTTTATTTTACACTCTTTTCCGCATTTGATCTGTTACATCTTGTTGGAGGATAAAATGCGGAATAAACAAGTATATTTGCTGTGACCGTTTCCCACCACTGTCTACATATTTCGTTATTCAATACAAATATGACTATACCATTTTTGCTTTTGTTTAAAAATATGATTACGGGTCTTCTTAGCTTTCTTTTTCTTACCAATGGAATTTACCGACTTTGGCAAACACGGGTGACGCACCCCTGAGACATCCTAGCGATCTTGCTCTATTTTCGACCCTCATTGAACCAATTTTTTTCCTTTCCAATTAATCAAATATCTAGGTAAAAGTTACAAACTGTTTGGGGCAGCATAGGCATATCTTCGCCATTGAACTTCACTCATATTATTTAAAATACCCATTTGGGGTACTAAGCTGACAATCTTAGAGATGCAGCAGATGTCCCTTTCGTGAATCCTTATGGGCCTTTCGCATTTCGTTTCCGTTATCAAGCTTGGAAAATGTAGTAGCGACTTTGTTAATTCTTTTTGATTCAATTATATGGTTTTTGTAATAAGTTTTCACTCTGACTTTCATTGATACACACATGTAATGTTAATGATGCAATGAATGTGTGACATCGAAAAATTATTTCTTATGGGTGAGAAATGAAAGGGAAAAAAAAGTATATGTAAGAGTATAAATTTACAATTCTTTGTTTTAAAACACTAGGGAATAAGTTAAACGATGAGGGAAATGGGCCCTCCTTCAACGCTGTTATATGAAACTTAAATCTCTTGTGAAATGAAACAAATATCGAAGAAACTAATAAGAACAGAGTTCGCTATTTAGAAATATACACATTTTTGTGTCTGTTGCCTTGCACCTTGTTAAAATGGCTAGTATAAAATATACTACTATGAATATATTAAGTGCTCTTCGAACAAGCTTCGAGCTTGCAATAAGCATATAAAATGCCACATAAAAACAAGCACGTGTACAGAAACTTAAAAATATTCGAAAGTTACCTTTAATGAGCTTGAAAATTATTCAAATATATGGATGGTGTAAGCCCTAGAATTGAGAAAAATGTGTTACATCAGCTTCTCAGTTTAAACTGTTCCAACTAATTATAATTGGCTGTAACAGCTGATAAGAACAAATGACAAAGTCGTAGGAAAAGAGCGAGTCATCTGAGATGTCGTCCTCGTCATTTCAATGAGGCTCAAAATTACGGAGTTTGTCGCCAACTACCCTCGTATTGCGTAGCTCAACGTATTGCGACATTGATAAATACTTCCTCACGATAAATATTAAAACAAACGATTAATTATGCAACTGCCCCAATTGAGTGAAAAGGTAAAGGTTTTTGAAGGAGTACCGATGAGTGTACGTTAGCTGGAAAATTCTGTACTAACGCTGGGAGCCGCAAGACGACTACCTGTTGCTCATTTACGGTGAGGGAGAGATAACCTGACTTCTCGTTGTCTCAAACAAAACTGGAGATGAATGGGAAAGGGATATTGTTCAGATAAAAACGCTCTAATTGTTTTTTCTAGCGTTCCAATGGTGAAGGTCTATTATTTAGCTATGGGGAAAACTATTGAATTTTAAAGGATTTAGGCTAATCTTTGATCGGATGACTATTTTTTTTTAACTTTTGTTTTGATTCTGATTTTTCTTAAAATTCATTGCAGTTCCTGTAAGTTAGGACATGATCAAGTGTAGCTATTGAAGTTGGAAGATGGTTGTAAAATTAATTTAGAATAAGAAATTAAAGTTGATGAGAATGCATATTCGGCATATCACATCACTCCAGTTTTAAAATCCCATCTTCGTTCAGTATTCTTAGATTAACTGTAACAATGGGCCTTACTATTGTTCCGGGAAAAAAAAAGGGCGGGGGGGGGATGATGTTGGACCAAAACTCTTCCATGCGGGGAGGGGGAGTTTAAAAGAGTTCGAACGTGCTATCCAGACTTGAATCAAATGGACATCTTTCTCTGAAGAGATATAAAAGAGTTGGTGTACGAGATAACTGAATTCTGTAAAAAAAATCTCGTCGCACGAATCTTTATTGCTGCGGACAAGATCAACTTTATACAAGGAGTCTTCAAAGGAATGCGATAATCCTTTTATCACCAATGGCAGCAATGAAGCCCACGGACGTGACTATGAGGAATACCTTCAAGTATTTCTTCCCTCAGGACCTTATACAAGCATGCGAATCATGATCCTGAGGTACCCTAATAATCTTTTCTTTACCATGGGGTTACTGTCTTTGGTAAATAAGGGTGACGCGGTTCTGGAATACCCCAAAGCGACGTTTTTCAACCCGCCAATTGAAAATTCATTCCTAACTTTTTTTTTTTCTGTCTAGATTACTGTTTAAACATTGTTGCAGTAGCCTAGTGGTCATGGCCGCGGATTCGGGCCTTGATGCCTCTAACGACCCGCCGTGTAGCAGGGTCTGATGTGCTTTAAACCTGTCGGGGCCAAAAGTTCTGCCATTGGTGTGGTGTGGAAGTAAGGAGAGGGGATTCCAGCTCAGATGTCGTCCTCCTCACTTGACGGATGTTCAAAATTACGATTCTCGTTGCCAATAGCCCTCGAGTTGCTTCAAGTGCGACGTTTATAAAAACCAAACCAAAATGCAGTTTAAACATGTGGTCAGAGTAGCCTACTGAAATGGTCGCGGACTAGCGACCGATGGTATTTTCATCGAGCTGGGGGTTCGAGTCCTGATGCCACGAAAAACTCGCCGTGTAGTGGACTGATGCGCGTTAAATCTGGTCGAAGTTTCAGATTCTCATGTTGGCGTGGTGTCGGAAGTTTGGTGAGGGTGATGCCAGTTCAGGTGTCGTCCTCATTACTTGATCGAGGTTCGTAACCAATACCACCTCGTGTTGCTTCTCAGTGCAATGTTAATCAACAACCATATTACGGTTTAAACAAATGTTTGTCTCAGTTTAGCCAGATTTGGCTCTTACGCGATGAGCCGTTACTGACTCGCTTTTAGTGTTTCTATGTTGCGAAGGGTAAATTATATCATAAATCTATTACTTTAGCCTCTCCCTTCAACCCGTAATAAAAGATCAACTTGGACCAGTAACGTTTTCTTTTTCCTGAGAATATGAAGGAATTTCTATTCTACCGACTAGCTTCTATGGAAAATATTGTTCCATTTTGCTGTATACAATCACCCCCCCCTCCTCCTATCCTTCCACTTTTTTGTTGCAAGAGTTTGTTGCCATTCACTGTAAGAATGCAAAACAGAATTAAGAATACTTATATTTGCGTGATTTACTCGTTCCGCGCAAATGGTATCAATATACCATTTTTATGAGACTACGTAATATTTTGAGTTTATTCTTTTGGCTCTCCTATTCGTAACCAGCCTCTAATATTTAAATACATTTTAGCTTATTTTCAAAGTGTTAATTCAATAATTGAAGTCTCAACTTACCATTTAAGTAAATGATTCATCCATTCCACTGCAACAACAACCCACATCAGTTTCCTTCCTATAAACCAGTCCATCGAAAAAACTATTGGAGAATACAATAGAAACGCGTACCGCGGATCAAAAATATTTGATATCGAGATGAATACTTTCTCATACTGTAGCAACCTATGAAAATTAGAACATACTTGTGTCAGTAAAATGTTTAAAGGAATATAAATTTCGACGCTTAGCCCCAGCATTAAAATACTAACTTCTTAAGACTGTCTACTATTAAAAAGTAGGGCCTGTACAACAAAAGTTTCTGTTTCGAAAATAGAATTAAAATACGCACTCACCAATCTCGAATGATCATTAATTTATTGGAAATATCAATGTTTTACATGGATATATGAGCTCTATATCTGAAAGTATAAATTACTTTTACAAAATGCTGATACATAAGTAGCAAATTTAGCTAACGATTTTCTTCAAACAAAAAATAATGAATAACAACTTTATGAAAAGAAGTGAAAATTAATTTAGCAAACGATATTTTGAAAAATAATTCAGTGAATGGAGGACGTCATCTAGTGAACGGCAGAGAAATAACGACTGACCTAAATTCGAAGCGCTTTATCAGAATGGAAAATGCTCTAATTTTAATACTAAATTCTGACTATTTCAAAGACGTATTTGATTTTACTCTGTCAGAAGCAATCCATTTTTCTCCTGCGTGTTCTTTTTGTGTCCTATAGTGTAATGCTAACTGATATTTAACTTTATTAGTTCAACTGAAAATTGGAGTAATTATAACATTTCAAAGATACAGGATGTAAACATACGTGTTATACCCACACCAACTTATTTTCAGTTTGGGATATTTTTACTGTTTTAATGAAAAAGCTTAGACCTTGGTTCTGTTCCATTAAGCAAAGACAGCCTTAATCGCTTCAAAAGATGCATGTTTAAATGAATACAAACAAATAACTTATGTTTCTGCTATATACGAGGGGTAAAAGGCAACATTTAAAAATACTAAATATTCAAGATAAATGAATGAGTTAGAAAAAAAAACCCTTTCAAGAAGGATAAGTACATACATAAACAAAAAAATGCAATTAGTTATTGACTTCAATATAAAACTATAAATTATATTGGTAGTTTTATCAAAGTAATATTTTTTTCAATGAAAAATAAAATATGTTTCCATTTTTACATACACATGAGAGGGTATCATAAAGTTTTACTTACTACTGAGAGATAACCGATATACCTGTATATATTACATATTATTAGATCTTTATGTTTATAATATTGTAAATTGCAGCTATTAATGGTCTCAGAAAGCCATAGATCGAAGTAACTTTCAGTATATAGAGGGAGAAAATAAGAGTTCAATCTGCTGAATTCGACAACAATGGTTTTCGAAAGGTCGAGAAACGAAATGTATAATTCCAAATGGTGACTATGAAGAAGAGTCCATCTCGATCTCAAAAATATAGTTTCCATCTCGATCATATTTTTTAATAATTAACATTTTACGAAATCTCGGAATAATAATTAAAGCTTTACGACACTGTGGGTTGCTTCATTATTCGGCTTTCTGAAACCAAATTTTATAGTTGTGATTTACGACATTACGTACAAAAGTATTAATTAATATGCAGAATAAATTTTATCCAGATATCTCGGTTATTTCTTTGTAATAATATACAATATCGCCTTGAATATATATATATATATATATGAGTGTGTATTCCATAATGAGAGCGATATTGTTTTCATTTCAATTTCGGAATGTTGATAAAATGAAAACGGGATTAATTATCCTATTTTAGAATGAGCTTAAGAGAAAAAATTTACAAAATCATTGTAAAAATTCACAATTTTGATAAATGAATTTTATTCATCAAAATCTAGTACACACAGAAATTTCTTTAAAGAAATACAAGCTAATATGCACATTTATGTACTGAGTGTTTAAAAAATTCTCAGAACATAGTCTTATTTTGAGTTCTCAAAACTTTTCTCTCTCACTAGAAAATGTCTGTTCTTAAAAGAAGTCCTGACATTTGAAAGATTCGTTTAAATCTCATAAAGGGAGTAAAACTCGTGTTAATGGAGTCCGACGCTATTACCATAATTGCAGAAAACTTGATGTACAAAAGAAACAAGTCTTAAATTTATTCCAATGATAATTTGGCATCGAAATTTGACACATTTACCTTGTGAGTAAAAATTGTAAAATATGTCCACTAATTTAAGACATTTTTAAATAATAAGTAACAAAATAGGAAAAAAGGGTAAAAAACGGTTGAAGTATCTTGACACAAAGTTATAACTAATTTTTATTTTATTTCAATATCTTGCAATAAATCAAAAAAAATTTTTACCAGGATTGTAGGACTTCTATGATTGCAACATCGGTTTGATAGATGGTTTCCATAATTCTTTTTATTCAATGATCAAAATCCTGTTAGAAAATAGATAAAAAATGGAATTGTTAAGATGAAAAGTCCATTTTCTAGAAAGTATTTTTTTATCAAAAGAATTTTTAACAGAGAAGAAACTTATTTTTAAATATTGTAATAAGTAACTCTTAGTACTTGTTTTTTCAAAAAACAGAAATTCCTTGAAATAGTCCGTCAAATATATATCCGAATTTAATTATATCCATAAAGATCCGTATTTTAATTCTCGTTAAGTTTTTCTCTGATTTTTGTTTTTGAATCAAATCAAATGGCTTTATCGAGCATAACAATAATGCATTAACTTAGGAATAAAACTTTTAGATAACAACGCTTGTTAATTTAAAAAATATTTTAAGAAATTTCCACTTGAAAGCAAGTAACAAAAATATAGTTTTTTTTTTTCTAATCAATCACTACTTGTTTATGGAAAAATTAAAGTTGGCCTTTTTCTATAAATAATTTTAATGAAAATCTTTGATTTTTATAATTTTAGATTATTAAAGATGTAATTTTGATCTTAATTTTTTTTTCTAAATATAAGAGTATTATGCATTGAATTTGTGTTACATGCTGTCACAAGTGGCCGCGGTAGCCTAGAGGTCATGGTCGCGAACTCGCGGTCGGCATTGCTTCCTTCGTGTCGTGAGTTCGAATCCTGACGCCACTAAATACCCGTCGTGTAGCGGAGCTGATGCTAGTTGAATCTGTCGAGGTGCCAAATCCCCTATGGCCATGCTGTGGAAGTATGTTGAGGGAAGTGTCAAGTAAGTATTGTCCTCATCACCTGCCCGAATTTCAAAATTCCGAAGTCCTTCTACAAATAGCCCTCGCGTTGCTTCTAAGTGTGACGTTAATAAATAATGAAAATCAAATTAAAATATTTTGTCACAATAATAATTGATGACAGGTCTGATTTAAGTACCGTGTTTAGTTACTTTCTGCTACTGTAAATTTGATTTTATGATGTATAAGTATTAATTGACTTGTATTAACACTGACCTTTTTACAACGTTTTTCTGAATTTCACTTGGTGTGTGTGTGTGTCATCAAATTTTCGATCGTTAATTTAACCAACTTCCCATCAAGCTAGAGCTTTGAAATTTTGGGAATCGTTCGTACTCGCCTAACAATGCAATATTTAGACGTTTGCGACAAGTTTTAACTCATATTTTTTTAAATAATGCAGTTTAGCCCAATCACTTGGAGCAATTTGAATAATTGCCAAACTTGGCGATTTTTTTTTTTTTTTTTTTTTTTGCTGAATGTTAAGTCCGCTTCACGGACCAATTTAGCAACATTTGGCAAAATACCGCCAAATAATTCCTGTTTCCAAGAGTGGTTTGACTAAACTGTATTCCAACCATTTAATTTACCAGATTAATTAATTTTAGTTAGTTTTAACGTTGTTATGTATTTCACTTGGTGTGTGTATGTATGTATGTGTATCAGTGTGTCATCAAATTGTCTATTGTTAATTTAACCAACTTCCCATCAAGCTAGAGCTCTGAAATTTTGGGAACCGTTCTTATTTGCTTAACAATGCTATATTTAGATATTTGCGACCAGTTTTAATTAATATTTTAATAATTTTTTTAATAAACTTTGCCACCATATAAAAACGTTGGTTTTTATTTCGAATTTTAAGAATAGACTGCATTTTTTTGACTCCTCATACATGAGTGAATTAACTTGACTTACAATTTCAATGCCCCAATGAAATAATTTAAAATTTATATTGGAAACATTTTCAAATGTGTGAAAATAAATTGGTGAATGATGGATGATGATGGATATTTTGACCGATCTATTATATTTTGCAATAATTTTTAAAATACTACTACTATGAAGAGAGAGAAAGAATGTGTAAAATAATTGAAACTATTTCTTAATAATCGTTTTTAGGATATTTTTGTGATGGTATTTTACTTGATTTCATTACATTAACTACTTTCATTCTAATTTTTAAATATAATGTTTTTTTTAGACAAAATATACTTCTGATATAAAATTTCGGCATTCT
Source organism: Nephila pilipes (assembly GCA_019974015.1). Classification (NCBI taxonomy): domain Eukaryota; kingdom Metazoa; phylum Arthropoda; class Arachnida; order Araneae; family Nephilidae; genus Nephila; species Nephila pilipes. The sequence continues at coordinate 2,266,186 of BMAW01060662.1, forward strand.
AAAATTTTGTTAATGAATTTTACTGTAAAGGATTAATATCTCTTACTGATTAAAGAAAAGTGTTAGTATAGGTCAATATTGGTGCTTTAGCATATAAGTTCTTTTCTAAATTCAATAATATATTTAACATGCTAACAGAAACAAAAAAAAAAAAAAAAAATTAATTATTATAGCTATTCTAAATCCCCCCCCTTCTGATTAAAGGTAATCTTTTCTTTTTAATTTTTTTCATTGCAATGTTTGATTTTACATGATATCCTAGGGTTGCAAGGTTTTTTCTTTGTATACTTTTCTGTAAGAGAAAGTACTTTTGTGTATTTTTTACGTACATGTACTATTAATAAATGATTCGTTGCTTATTAACATCGCACTTAGAAGCAACTAGATGACTATTGGTGACAAACATCGTAATTTTGAGACTCAGTAAAGTGACGAAGAAGACACCAGAAGTGCACTTCCCTCTTTATTCTTCCACACCACACCATCAGGCAGACATGGAGCTGGTCCTTATATATGCAGTTAAAACAAATCTTTATATACATAGTATACGAAATTTTTGTTAGATAAAACAAATTTCATCATGTACTATGCACTAAAATATTACTTCATATTAATATTGACAATATTATAATAATATTTTACTATTAAATGTAATATAAAACTATTTTCGCAATATGTAATATATTTTTATGCTATAAAAGTATTATGAGATTGTTTGGTAGAGAAAAAAGTAAAAAAATGGTATTTGTTAAGAAATGCATTGCACATGATAGTAATTTTACCTTAGAATATTGGTTTGGAAAGTTTGCAGTAAGGTATGAAATCTACATTGGCATTGCATTGAATATATTTCAGGTCTTTTCAGAAATTAGTATTAGAATGGAAAAAAAATATGTAATACAATTTAATATTTCGAATTATTTTAGTTTTACTTTTTTCAATTTAAAATAACGTTCCGTTTAAGAATACAGTCTAATTATTGATTTCATGGAAATTGTAAAAACCTCAGTTTTTTAAGAACTAAACATACTTTAAAGCTTAATCCCTGAATGTAGTTTGAATATTTAACAGTTCTTTGTCCGAATCCCTTTATATCAAAGAGGATTAAAGCATCATCCTAACAATAGAAGAAGTGAGCTATTCATAAGCTGAAAGAGTTAATATGTATGGCTCCTACAGGGTCTGTTTAATCCTATTTACATTTGCTTGCAAGTGCATTAAATATTAATTCGGGTTTCATGTGATAAAGAAAAAGTATTTTATTTCAGAAGTGCTAAAAAACGGGGCTGAGTCTCGATGTCAGCAAAAATTAATTCAAAAACATTTGACGTTTATTCACCGAATAATTTTTTTAAGGACTCCTGTTTAATTTAGTCTTCAGAAACTGAAAACTTTGACTTCCACTTCAAGCAATTCTTATTTATTAACCTTGGAATTAATCATATCTCTCTTCATATTCTATGACGTTTTTGTTGAATTATTTTAAAATGGCATTATGATTTTTTTTTATGTTCAAAAAGGAATTTTATTGTGCTAGATTTATTGTAACTTTATGAATCCCTATAGAACAACTATATTATATGATTTTAATTAATTGCTTAAAATATTTATATATTAAAGTGATTTAAAAAGGATTTTAGCATAATGTGTTTATAAAAGTTGTCCATATAATTTCTATTCGAAGAAAGGTATCTGTATGAGAGCTACATTTAAAAGTTGTATCATAAATTTATATAACAAAAAGCAGAAGTTTAATAAAATTGATACAAAAAAGGTTATAATATTGTTATATATTTAAGGCTAATTCTTAAAAAAAAAAACGAAATCTTAGAAATAAATGTATGCTATAGAAATAATATCAGACATAAAATAAACAAATTTTATTACAAGTTTCTGTTGCTGTTACTAATTTCCTTAACTATTAGTAATAACTTAGATTAATGTTCCTGAAGTCCAGTGGACCGACAAAATCTTGACCTTCTTTGATCGGTTTTGAAGAATGTCAAAACAGTTAAAAATATGAAACAGAATTTCGAAATATACATTGAAATTAGAAGATAAATTCTGATTCCTTTCACAAAAGTTTCTGAGTCCAGTCAAAGAAGAGATTAATCATTTATCACATTTTACTTCAAGAAATATTTTGGGTTCTAAAGGTCGTGACCTATAGTTCAATGTACTCCTTGAAGAATATCTTCCTTAAACAAGACCTTAATTCTAACGTGCTTCTTAAATAAAATGCAAAATCGTAGCTTTTGAAAGTTATTTCAAGTTACGAATTTTTGAATGAAACTTAATTATTAATTAGGGTAAAATTTTAAAACTTTGACCTAACTCACTAATTTTGTGATTCCTCGTTCTTGAAAACTGGCCCTCAAATCCATTGTCTTGATGTAAACTGGCATTTTTTCTCTAAGTGCTTTGGTATCTAATTGGTATTATAACATAAAATGTACAGATATATTCTTTTATTTCTTAATATAGTAAGCACTCTCACATGCACTTAATTCCTAACATCAAAAATTAGAATTGTAGAATAATTTTTGTCGAGTATCTACCAGGGACTTATGAAACAAAATAGCAGTTGTCTATCTTATAGAAGGATCTTAAATCATAGAGTAAAAAATTCGGAAATTTCCTTTTATTTATATCACACCATTTTTAAGAGCTTTTCAGAAACCTTTATTCATCTTAGTATCACTGTTTGAGAGTCATTGACATGAAATATTGCTAAAATAAGAATCGAAATTTAAGTTTCTGATGATGTAAAGGTGATATATATTAGTATTGAGTTCGTTTGTTCAGGTCTTATTTTATAAGAGAACCTTACTTAAAAATGTTTAATTAAAAAGTTAGATTAAAGAGTTGTTTTTTCCTATAAATACCTACTAATGTTTTTGATTTTGATTTTACTTTGTTTTATTTTGTCTGTTTTCTACAGGGGCGTAACGCGAAATTCTTCATTATGGAATAAAGGAGTTATCCCCCATTAACCCATGTTTCATCAAAATTAATTTCGAATTTAATTGTTTATTTTTACAAGGTGAAAGTAGAGTTTATGGGGAGTATGGGATTTAGAACAGACATCTTTTTCTGGAAAAAAATTCGGTATAAAATCTTGTCTTAAAATTTCATTATAAGGAAACCCTTATGGGAAGGAAGAGTTTCAACCCACATATCCCCCCTATTGCTATGCAAACGATATATTCTGCATCACTATTCTTACAATTTAATTAATATTCGGAATTTTATTATTCCAATAGTTATTTATCAATATGAATTCAATATTTTTAGAAAAGAGTTTTTTTCTATATATTTCATTTTCTAATTTCTTTGCCATGGTTTAAAACACTAAACGCAAAGAAAAATATAATTTTTTATGCAACAAAAATTTAATTACTGTCTTGCGTTTCTATATTCTGTTTCACGGTTCATTTCTAAATATCTTGTCTTTTCTTTACGTTTATAATTCGTACATTAAAAAAAGAAGTGATTTTCATTGATATGAAGATGTTTGTGCAATTTATTGAAATTCAGAATGTAGGTATAAATTTAAACAATTATCAGTATGTCAATATTAATTTTCTTTTCTTTTCTTTAAGCTGTTGAAATCAAACGTCTGTCAAACTTAATTTGAGAATGTTTAATCAACTCTGTAGAGCACCCTTTTTCAGATAGAAATATATATATATATATATATATATAACTCCAACATTTGTATTATATTCTAACATAAATGTTCTACAGAATAATCTCGCAGTGTTAAAGGAATGGAAACAGTTCTTCAGAAAAAAAGATGCCCCATCTTTCTTCTTCTGAAAGATAGATGCTCCATCTTTATATGTTACATTTTATAATTCCACTATGTTGTAGAATAATCTCTGAAGAACAGCTTTTTTAATATAGACAGAAAAATGCTCCAACATTAATATTACATTCTGTGACTTCGCTGTTCTATAGGAAATGGTATTTTATTCGAACATTCATTTTCGTTTGAATAATTTCATTTTTTTTCTGGTGTAAAATATGTTTCCCTATACCGTAATGTTTTTTTTTAAATTAGAACAGTTGTGTATTTATCAATTATCTTAAAATTTTAAGAAGCCATTATTAAAAACTGTGAGAATTCTCAGCGTCATGATTGTACACGAAAATTGGAACATATTTCTACCAAAAAATTTGTCTCTAAATTGTGTTAGTTCAGGCTCTTTATTGTTAAGAGAAGACATTTTTATTTCGAAATGCTAACTACACCCAAAGCCGATAACTTAAGTTTAACCACAAACAATAAAATAATTATTTAAACATTCGAGGAACAAAATTCCGAATCAAATTTCGTTTCTAAATTCATCTTATTTCTCATTTTCTTTGCAAAGAACAAACTCAAAAACAAGACCACGGCCGGCCCAAAGAAAAGTGAGGTCTAACACAAAGATAACTTGCGAGGTCTTGAAACAAATTTCATACAGCAAAATAATAATAATTTTTTTTCATTTTTACCATTTATTACAGGGCCAAATTGGTATAAGAAGGAGAGAACATGAGAGAGGACTAATAATAATTTTAATAAATTCCTTTTTTATGAAATAAAAGTTTTTTTTTTATTTCCTCTGAATCCTGGAACCGAAAACTTGAAAAATTTATTTTTTTAATTAAATCGAGGCAGCCAATGCAATCTTTCAAGAGATACGTATATCCGGATTAAAACTCAAGAAGAAAGAAAGAAACCATTCTAAACTAGCACCATTTATTCCCTCTCTAAGTAGGCCCTGAACAAGACAAAAAAAAAAAAAAAAATCCAATAAAACTCCATAAAAATTAAATTTGGAATTTTTCTTAGTATTTTATATATATATATATATATATATATATATTAGAAATAGAAACGATTAAGTATACATAAATCATACTATAATACATTTATGAAAGTTAGCCGACTTTTAATTCAGAGATAATCTCGTTTTCCACTTCTAAATTCGTGAAACACATGGAAAGCACTAGAATATTTAAAAAGTAAAAATTACCGAAAGAATAATAGTCTTACCGAAACGCAGCATATAAAAAATACCAAAGGAGAAACAGCACTGAAAGAGAACAAATGATACACAAAAGTACGTTATGCCTGAAAGCACTGTTAGTCATCGATCTCTGCTTGCCTGAACATCTACCGCGGAAACGTTTGAACATAAATAATCATTCAGGTATATATACTTACACTATAAATCTGCCACACATTTGTTGACGAATAAATCACAATATTGCGTCATAAGTCTTTAACACATTCAATTATTCTCAATACCAGTCCTCTCCTCATTGTTTCTGCTTGTTGATGCCTCAGGGAATTCGTTTGAATTTATATTTATAGTATCAATTCACAGCTTCAGATGGTAGTCTAAATTTTCTCTGTCATTCTCAACATCTGAATACGTCGAATCAAATGAAGCCACGATATTGCATCATACAAGTAGGCTTGAAATTTCATTAAAAAGTTTTGTTTTCCCCACATATTTTAGTATTGTTGAATTAGAAATCAAAACTATTACTTACACAAAATTCGAATTCTTATTACCATGTCTGAAAATAACGGGTAAAAGAGCATAAGTATTTTTATTACTTATTAAAAAAAAAGGAAAAAAATCCTTTTCAACAAGTTATCTCGTCGAATACCACGCTTACATCTGTTGCAGAAATTCAGCGAATTAATTCGGCGTAGTTAGAAAATCAAAAGTAAAAATCTATTATCTTTTATATTCCTAAAATTAAAACTAACGAAATAATTTTGCAAAATGAATTACTGGATAAAGGAGCATCTTCTTAGAATCAAATTCTACTTTTTTGCATAAAAATAATACATTTGCTTAGCATCTCAGGCAATAATTGAATAAAAAATGATATTTTATTCCACAATATGCACTTGAAATTCAGATTTAGATTCAAAGAGAATCTGATTGACTAATGTGTGCGTGTGTGAGTTTTAAATTAGTGTTAAATTAATTTATTTCCTTCTGTAATGCAATAATAATAATAATAATAATAATTTAGATATATTGTCTATCAAAATTCTAAATTTCTCGTCCTTAAAAATATTTTTAAAAAAAAATTCGCCGCGAACTTCTTTGAATTCAAAGAAGTAAATAAAAGAAATTTAGATAAAAAGAGTTTCATTGAAGTCTCATAACGCTTTATTTAAATTGAATCTATTATCTATGAAATATGCAAAATTCTGTAGTTCAGGATAACGTGATAAAATCAGTATAACTCAGAATTTATTTTGAACTTTTTTTTGAGTAGATATTTTTAAATGAGTATTATTTGTTTATGTTTCTGTACCAATATAATTACTAGTGCCAGTATAATTTTTATTATAAAATAGATTTATTTTAGAATACTTATGAATTTCATAATCACTTAAGAAAATTATGAATGCATTTTTTCGCTTAGTTTGATCTTAAAAAAAGAGGAAAGTATTTCCTAATTTATATTTTCCTGATTTAACATTTATTAAAAAATATTTTTCTTGAGAATTGAACAAAAGTGTTTTTTATTATATATAATAAAGTGAAACAGTGAGCACTTTAGACTTATTGTTGTTTACCTGAGGCTTATATTCCGAGAAATTTAACAAATCAGTCCGCGTCTTTTTTTTTTTTTTTTTTTTTTTTTTTTTAAAATAAATTTTTTATATTTTTGGGGGTTTTTTTTTTTTTTTTTTTTTTTTTTTTGTAGATATAACTGGGTTTTTTTTTCCTGGGACAAAGATCTAGCAAGCCAGAATTCCTTAAACGACGTTTTTTACTACGGGAATAAGCTTAAATAATTAGCTTGATTATTTTCATTAGTTATTTGATTACATGTTTTACTGGATCCGTAACTGAACCCTAGTTTTAATCATTTTATTAATTTGAAGTGTTTTAGACTAAGCACATCTCAGCTTATTAGATTGATTGATTGGTTTTGTTAACGTCACACTGGAAGCAACACGAGGAGTATTAGTGGCGGACCTCGTAATTTTGAGCCTCGGTCAAATGACGAGGATGACGTTTGTGCTGGCACCCCCCCTCTTCTAACTTCCACATCACACCCACGGGAGGACTTGCAGCCGCGATTGATTTAACGTGCATCAACCCCAACTACACGCTGGTCAAAAGGGTATCTAGACTCGAACCCCCGACTGGACGAAAACCATCGACAGGCGAGTCCGCGACCTGGCTTATTAGAGAGAGAGAGAGCGTTATTATTAACATTATACAGTAGCTCCCGAAATTGAGTACACACCTTCCTGTTTAGACATTAAAAGTATAAAAAAGTAATACTGAATATTTATATAAAATTAATATATATCTAAGTGATAAAATACATTTTTAAGAAATGTATTAGACGTGGAAATAAGTATGTGGGAAACCCGTTTAATAAATTAATTATACAATTTTTAAGCAGAAACTACCACATATTAAATCACAAAATTGAGTATACACCTGGCATAATTTTTAAATGATAACATAAAAAAAATCCAACTAATATTTGGTTGCACAATCTTTCGAATTAATGACGGCTTCCAGACGGCGTGGCATCGATTTAATCAGCTTTTGGATTGTTTCACTAGTGATTTAAATTATTCTCTTCTCTTAAAACAGTTTTTAAATTGTCTTTACTCGTGATATGGTGCTTTCGGACAGATTTTTCCAACTGTGACCATTAATTTTCAATAATGTTGATATTTGGTGATGGTGGTGGAGGGTGCGACTGCGTTCTACAGTTGTACAACAGCCACAATTGTACAATTTTAGATGTATGCTTAGGACTATTTTCGTGTTGAAAAATGAAACTCGATCCTAAGCTCAAATTTTCAGCACTTTGCTTTAAATTATTTTTTCCAAGTATTCAAGTGTTGAATTTTGTCTATGATCTCATCAATAAACACTAAACTTCCCACACCATTAGCTGATATACAACCTCATACGTGTACAGAGCCACCCCCATACTTAATAGTAGGAATGGTGTTTTTAGAAAGCAACTTACTGTTAAGCTTCCGTCAAACATAGCAACACCTATCACTTCCAAAAGCATTAAATTTACTTATCACTAAATATAACTTGATTCCAGAAGTCTGGAGACCTTGAAATAAAATTTTCAGCAAATGAAAGCCTTTTCTCCTGATTTCGCTTAGAAATGAAAAGTTTTCTCCTGGCCACACGGCCATTAAAGCCTGCTTTCCTGAATAATCTTCTAATTGCTTCTGCAGAAACAGGTCTTTGCATCGTAGAAGTGGTTGCAGCAATTTTTAAAACACTCACCCTTGGAGTTTCGGTCACTTTTCGTTGGACCTTCCTATTTGTTCTGTCATCCGGGATCCCCTTTCGTCCTCTTCCGGGAATATTTTTACCGTGTTCCAATTCTTTTTACTTTTGATGATTTTTGAGCACATCCGTGGCTTCGCTGAACTACTTTTGTATTTTTTTTCTAAGAGATTTACTTTCTTCTGCCATTTTAACGACCCCATCTCTCTAATTGAGTTGCAGTTTCCGTTTTGGAACCCATTTGGAAGATTAAAAATTAATATCTACAAGAAACTTATGCATCAGGATCCAAATCCAATATCGGTATCGAACGCAAAAACTATAACGTAGAGTTAGTTAATTTATCAGGTTGTGTTAACTTTCTGCAAAGTTTCTTAATTTTGTGACATCAATTCATGTCATTTAGTCAGAGAATGCAAATAATTTTATTATATTAACTTCAAGTATATTTATTGGATAAATATCTTATTTAAGAAATGATTTATCATTCCCCGTTAAAAAAAAGAAACTTTGCATATAACTATGTGTATTTTCAAAACAAAGAATAAGTAGTGTGTACTTAATTTTAAGAGCCACTGTATATACCTTGTTACTTAAAATTGTGATCACAAATATTTACTACTTGACGTGATAGTTCAAATTTTAGACCAACGTTATTTTGATTTTAAGTCATTAATAACACGATAATGAAAATCCTTGGAATTTTCTTTACTTTTTCTGGTTTTTATTTCAACCATAAGTAATAAGAACTAAAATTTAATGGTAAAAAAAAAAAAAAAAAAAAAACCTCACTTTCTTGAGAATCAGTTAATCGTGTCAAATCACTTTTAAAACGCTCAAACTTGAAACATTCAAAATAAATAAAAGTATAAAATTCGCAAAATTTTGATAACGAGACGAATAAGTGAATTTTCAAACTTCAAAATTAATCAAAACTTCTATTAAAAATAATAACTACACTCTAAATACAAATGATTTTAGTGTTGTGAAGAGACTTTTGAGCCCAACAATATGTATACTGCATATATATAATCCGAGATTACTATGTGTGTTGAGAGTATATAAAGTAAAGTTGTTGTGTAAAGTTACATAGTCGCGGGTTCGAGCCTTGTGCCTCCAAAGACCCGCCGTATAACCGGGGCTGATGCACGTTAAATCTGTCGGGCCTAAAATACTCCTTAGTCCTACGTAAAATCAATCTAATTGTTTCTGGATTAACAGTTTTATGAAGATATTGTGACACTTTATTAGTTAGATTAGGAACACTAAGTTTTTAGCATTTAAAATGCATAGTCTTACAATCCATCGCTCCTCTTTATTCGAAAACCCTTTTGGTCTTCAAAATTTGGGCTTATTTTTAGTTGATTTTGAAATTTTAAAGCGTTTAATTATATTAATAACTGTAGAATGAGATCTATCTACAATTTTAAATGATTTTTCGAATTGATTTTCCTTCTTTATGATACTTTAAAACGAGTTTTCTAACCTCTATGGACGTCTGTCCTCTTTGCCTCCTCATTTGAAACTTCTAATTTTACAAAATTCACAACAATGAATAATGTCTAGCTTGAAATATGAAATCTAAAATTGTAAACCTACAAATAATGCCAAGGTGGGAAATCTCACTTTGAATTGCCGATAAAAAGGCAATATCGCCACCTGTCTTGAGTTCTTTTTTGATAGATTTTTTTTTAAATTATTATTTTTTTTTTCAACTGAAATAAAATTTCATATTTTTACGAAAAAAAATAAGTTGAGAACTTTTTTTTATAAAATATATACGTAAGAAAAATTACACTTTTTTTTTTAACTATTTTGTTTAGGCGTTTAAAGTCAATGACATAGTGTTTGACTACTTTATTGAGCCCCTGGGCTACTTTATTGAGCCACTGTATATACTTCCTGCTTTACTCTTTTAAATTAGAAAGGGGAAAAAAGTGTTACAATATTTATACTATCAAAATCTCTTCGCAGTGTTATCTATGAAGAAGAATTAGAACTGGTCGATTGCATTGACATGAGTTAGCGATTTACATCGTCCCATCTCCCTCGTCTTAATCTAGCAATTCTAAAATATATTTTTTCCATAAGTTTTGAAATTGGAGCCTGAAAAGAAGTTTGCAAGCGTATCTGCTATATTTAATTTACTGTTACAATATCCAAGTTGGATTGCTCAATTCATAGGTAAGTGCCTGAGATAGTGTGGCTCGTATCTGTGTTTGGTTCTGGAGTCACTTTTTGGAGCAAGAATGATGCTCGAACTATCTAAGGGGTTGGTGTTGTTCCAGTCTTTCAAGAGAAGTAGAAACCACTGTATTTCTTATGCTGTTTGGGTTGCAAGAATGTACTCGCAGGAAGAGAGCGCGATGCAGTTCTCTCTTTTGGCGGACCAGAAAATGTGCTCTGTTCCCGAGGAGAAAGACATTTTCTCTTGAGCATCTGATAGAATGTCACTCGCCCAATCGGTGTAGAAGGCAAGGACACGAGAACATATTATCTTGATAACAAGATTAAAATCACTGAAAGTGTTTATGTACATGATCAATTTCTTTAATGTTGTCCTGTCTTTTCTGTTGATTTTTTTTTCTCTGCTTAGTTTGTACACGCCTGGTCTTGAAACAGCGGCGATATACAGCAGAACTCCAATTGCTTGTCTATATTCTGAATTGTTTCTTCTATATTTCCTGTACTATTCTCAATTTTCGAGTATTATGGAAACATTGCGATACCAGTCGGTTTGTGATCCTTCATGTCAAACTTTTCGAGTAGGCTCTCCATTTTCATTCCTTGGTTAATTAGAAATTTTCCATTTGAATCTCTTTGGAGGTTAATTTTAAGGTATTTTTCTTACTTATCTTAAGTCTTTAATCTCGAATTTTTCTTGGAGAAATTTCACTATTTCGTTTATTTTGTTTTCGTCACAACTTGCAATCAAGTAGATCACCGACATAGAGAAGGACGAGTAACTTTTTCCTTCTTTTTTAAATAGACAGTTGTCTGTCATACTTCCTTGGTTCGGTTTTATTAACGTCACACTAGAAGCAACACGAGAGCTATTTGCGACGGACCACGTAATTTTGAGCTTCTGTCAAATGACGAGGTCGACACCTGAGCTGGCACTCTCTCTCCTAACTTCCACACCACGCCAAGGGGAAAGCTTTGGGCCCCGACAGATTTAACGTGCATCGGCCCCACCCACATGGTTGGTGTTTTGGGGGCATCAAGGCTCAAACCAATGACTCGACGAAAACCACCGGCCACGAGTCCACTGTCTTATCCACAAGGCTACCGCGGACACGAATCATCTTGTCATCTCAATGCGACTCCAGTTCTTCCGTTCTGATACTCAGTTCTGTTGGGGTGAATACGGCATAGTCAGCTTTTGAACGATTCCTTGATCCGTCAGAAAATCCTCAATTTCTTTTACGATGTAATCTCCTCCATTATCGCTAATAAAAAACTCAAAGTATTTTTTCCAAACTTGTTCTGGCGGGGTTGTGGAAGTTAGGAGAGGGAAGCGTTAGCTCAGGTGTCGCCCTCGTCACTTGACAGAGGCTCAAAATTATGAAGTCTGTCACCAATACCCCTCGTGTTGCTTCTAGTGTGTCCGTTAATAAAACCAAATCAAATCAAATCCAAACTTGTTTCGTATCATTGCAACGTATTTCTTCAATTTTGAAAGGACTCGATCCTTTTTTGACGTGTCATTGAGTACGACAATAATCAACTGCAAAAGTAAGAAAGCAGTAATTCTCACTTATGTTTTACATTTACGCTGGTCCACAGAGTTGATAATATGTACTAAATCTAATGGGTGTTTATTTTTATGAATTGCTTCTTTAGAATAAGGAAATTCCATGATTTTATTTTTTATGCGCTGTACGCAGTCACCTACATGGTGACAATTATCTAGCTGAATACAATCAGCAAGGTTTTTTTTTTTAATACAAGTTGCCTCATATCATTAATGTTACTGTGTTCAAGTCATAAATAGATGTCATAATAGATGCAATTATGACTTTCATAACTATATGTAAAGTGGAGTTTTGAATAATTTTTATCTTCTTGCACAAACACCTCATAAAGACCTATTATTTGAAATTGCTTCAAAATATGCAGTTTCATCTTAACTGCACATAACGTTTTTTTTTTTTTTTATATATTTATTTATTTTGAACTTTTCGGAAACCCGTTTCACTAATTCTTTTTACAGACAATAAATTACACTCTAACTGGGGTAAATAATATGTACTTAGCAGACAAATGTAGTCTTTCGTTTTGATTGCGAAATAAATTTTCCTGATACCTTATATTGAAACAATTTTTTTTATTTGCAACAATAATTTTTATCGTATCCACAATTTCATTTACAGATGACATTAAGCTTGAATTCCTTTGTTAAGGTATCCGTGCACTTTTAAAACGTCATTTTTGTCAAAATTTTCGATTTTCTAATTTTAATGTCAGTTTAGAATTTAAGCTTTTTTTTTTTCTAATAGTGTTTGAATTTTGCTTATACCTTATTTATATTATTAAGTTACAGGGATTTGAATTTTTCTCGGTAGCTAATTTTCAATTGCATTTGAAAGTTTGTTTTTGATTTTTCTCAAAATGAGTTTTCTCGACATATTCACATATGACAACGTAGATATCAGAAAAAGTTATGAACCAAATTAATTCAAATTTTGCAAGTACCTTATATAATTTTTAAGAACCCCTACTACTTTCATGGTTGTAAAATTTATATATTTTTATTAACAAAGGTGTAAATCATGTAGTTATTGTTATAACTTTTTTTGATTTTTCATTGTTATTTGACTCGAGACGCAATAAAAATTGCAGTAATATGATTTTCATCATGAAAGTACTACCATCCCCAAAAAGTGTTATGATAAATTAAATAAAATTTATAAAATAATGATATTTTTGTTTACTTTTGAGTTATGAGCGTTATTCTGATAATCAATTTATGTACTATTTTCACCATGTTTTCCACTCCAAATATATATATTTTTTGAATTAAAAGCAGATTATTAAATGTTTTTTTCGTAGTTTTAGATAATATTTCAGCTTTAAAAAATATTTTGATAGCAAATATCAATGTGTTTCAAAATTTTTTCTTCGAATGTGTACGGATACCTTAAATGTTGGCTTGCGCCGAAGTAAACGAAAAAAAAAAAAAAAAAAGAAAGAAAGAAAGAAACCTTTGATATACTTCTTACGTAATAATTCTTGAGAAGAGAACGTTTTTTCAGTTTTATTTCCGAGCCGTTTATTTTTTGTTGCGTTATGAGCATTTTGTTTTTCTTGTATTTACATGCACACGGATGTTCATTTACTATTTTGATTTCGATTTGTTTTTGTAGTCTGACTTCCTTTAGGAATGATAATCTTTTTCTAGATTCGAAATTCTTATTTTTTAAGTTATCTCGCGTGTGACAGAACTTCTTTCAGGAAATGCAGACTTTTTCACTTATATTTTTATTAAGCATTTTAAATGCAACGTTTGTTTTAAAAGCATGCGCTAAGTTTCGTTTTGTATCTTGTTCCCTCGACGAATATATCTATCTGTAAAATTGTTTTTAATCAACTTCGGATTTAATTCATCTTCCTCCCTAGCTTCTAGAGCCATTTTTAAAATGTCACAGGATTTAGGAACCGAAATTAATATACACCTAGTCATAAAAGTAAGTATGCACCTCATATCTCCAGTCAAAAGTCCAAATTTTTAAAATAAATACAAGATATATATATATATATATAACACATGGATCAATAAGTTCCGAGACTAACCCAGAGATGGCGCCCGTAGTAAACCAGTAACCAGGTCTTTCTAGAGTACTAACCTTTGCTTGAAACGTGTCAAACTTTTAAGTCGATCGGACCAGAAACAGCTGAGTTATCGAGGTTGGAGTAAAGTCGTTTTGTAGTTTGTTTAAAAAATGGAAAAAACCGAGTTTCGTGTTTTGATAAAACATTGTTTTTTAATGGGTAAAAACACCGTGCAAGCGAAACAATGGATTGAAAAATGTTACCCGGACTCTTGTCCATCAAAAGCAACGATTTGTCGGTGGTTTGCCGAGTTTAAACGTGGTCGTACCGACACAAATGACGCGGAACGCTCGGGTAGACCTGTGGAAGGAAGCCGTTACACCGGAAAATGTGAGTGAAGTGACAAAAATTATAATGAAAGATCGTAAAGTGAAGCTCCGTGAGATTGCTGAGATGACACAGATATCATATGGAAGTGTATTTACTATCCTTCATGAAAAATTGAGCATGAAAAAGGTTTTTTCCAAGTGGGTGCCGCGATTGCTTTCGATCTAACAAAAACAGCAATGAGTCGATGATTCAGAAAGCTGTTTATCGCTATTTACTCGCAACAAAAAAGATTTCTTGCGTCGTTACGTGACCATGGACGAAACATGGATACATCACTACACTCCAGAGTCGAAGCGGCAGTGACGCACAGCTGGCGAAAGCCGTCCGAAGCGTCCGAAAACGCAGCAGTCAGCTGGCAAAGTCATGGCGTCAGTTTTTTGGGATACGCAGGGCGTGATTTTCATTGATTACCTCGAAAAAGGTAAATCGATCAACAGTGATTATTATATTGACTTGCTGGTGCGTTTGAAGGAGGAAATCGCAAAAAAAAAACGACCGCACAGTCTCGGGACTTATTGATCCATGTGTTATATATATATATATATATATATATATATATCTTTGGAGAATATACCTTATTGATTGCAAATTACACTTCAAGAAAATAGGAAATGAACTTCGTACTAATTTATTTTACAATTTTAAAATTCTTTTTTTTATCTACCAGTAAAAACTTGCATCACAAAAGTATGAATGCAATCTGAAAATTTAAAGGCTGTTAGTCATTTAAAAGTCTAGTTACACATCTTTATGATGATGTTGTAACTATGTTAAGGATAGCTCTGAATTTTTTTTCTGCCATTTTCTATGCTAGACACTAAATAATTATGTAATTTATTAATGACTCCACGAGGAAAGGGCCTATCACAATATCTGAAAAATGCAGTTATAAAACTGCACAAGGAGAGCAAGTATCAACGGGAAATCTCTAAAATCATCAGGAAAGGTCCTACTACAGTGCAAAAAGTTATTGCAAAATTTAGGAAGACTAGAAAGAAGGTTAGGACTGGTCAACCACTAATATTCACTGATAGAGAAAGTCGAGATATTATTAGAATAATTAAGGAAAAACCAAATATTAGAGCTCCATAATTAAAATCTGATGTAGAAAAATGTTTAGGTAAATCTTGCAATTCTGAGTCAATTCGCAGTGTCCTACGAAAGGCAGGATACCTCAGAACATGTGAAGAAAACCGTTCGTAAATAAAGTTAATCTGAAAAAGAGACTTATCTTTGCAAAAAAGAATGTAAAACAGGACTAGATCTTCAGGAGTTCTGTAATTTTTTCAATTGAGAGTAAATTCAACATATAAGGATCAGATGGATACCAAAAAGTGTGGAGAAAAGCAAAAGCAGAGCTCGAACCAAAGAAGAGGAGAGGAACTGTTAAATAACAGTGGTGGTTCAATTATGGTTTGGGGTTGCATGTCAGCGGCTGGTATAGGTGATTTATCAATAACTGATGGAATAAGGAATCAATTCAGTTATCTGAACATTTTAAAAGATAATCTGCATTAATAAGCCGCAAAATTAGGACTTCAGAAATCGTTTATTTATCCAATGATCTAAAACATACAGCTCGAACCCTCAGTAAGATCGGTTCTACTTTTCAAAAGCACGGATAGTAATATTAGACTATTTTAGTTTTCTTTAGTCATTTCAGTTACTCCTTTTAAGAAATTGTTAAGTAAAGCTTAGGTTTCAGCCGCGTGTGGTATGAAACGTCTGTAGAAATTTATCATTGCTAAAAGTGTACGTAATTCTTTCATATTTTACAGTCGAAGAAAGTTGAGAATGACTGAGACCTTATCTAGAAGTGTAGAAACATCAAAACATGTGATTAAATGTCTCAAGAACTGTAGCGTTAGAAGGGTGAAAATGCACTTGGCTACGTTAAGTTGTATTGAATATTCTGAGAGCCTTTGAAACACTTGTCGAAGATAATCCAAGTTTTCTGTTTCGTTTATGGATGCTATCAGCACATCATCTAAATAAGGAATGTAAAACTGTAGGCCTTAAAATACCTAGAGAATGAAGAGCTGGATTGTAGCCACAGCATTGGACAAACCAAATGGCATAAACATATTGTCTTGTCACTACATCTCCAATCTCTGGAGCTGAAATGACGAGAGCTCCTTGTAGATAGAAATGAAAGCGGAAAAGGAAAAAAAACACAAGCGGAAGATAGAATGAGTCATGGTGGAGTGGTCATATTGGTAGGTTATCCATGAGACATCTGAGTTATAATAGTAAATGAGTAGAATATCTCGAGAGATATCTGAGTAAAAGTTGTTTATGTCTAAGCTAAGATTAATGATGTGTCATTGTACATAATGTTATTTGCAGTGTGTTGTAAATAAATATAATCAAGACATCCCGTATGTTATATACTTCCACAGTCATACAACACAACATATATATAAATAAACAGTTCAAATTTTTTGTCTCTGCTCTTTTGTATCTTCATATTGTTTACAAAGGCAAGCGTTCAACACTGCATACGGCTTCTCATCCGGCGCATGAAAGATGAGATCTCCGACTATCGATAGCTCTTCTGACTGTTGAGCAGAAACCACATGGTGGAATTTGGTAATTTCCGCCGACACCCCCGAAAGTGCAAATAGACTCCCATTTGAGTGAACCATATTTCAGACCTTCTCGCCAAAATGGCGGTACCTTTACCAGAACTCCGTTTCAAATCCAATTGCATGGCTCATATTGTAAGCAATGAGTTTCTATGCAAGCCCGACCAATATTTGGAAGCATTGAGAAATAACAGTGCTGATATTTGTCATTTATTGTACAATGTGGGCTTGCTGTCCGATTTAGTTGATTTATCGATGAAAACCCATACAATAATGAAGGATTGCGATATTTTCCTTCCATTAAAAATAAAATAATTTGATTCTAGAAACAATAATTGAATTATAATATCATTCAATTAAAACACTAAATACGTTATATTATAAAGCTGAAGGAATAAATGCGAGAAGCAATATTGTGGTATGGAAATTCCAATTCAAGTGCATAACGTTTACCTCCTTTTTATTACATAACAGCTCATACATGTATAAAATCCGTTCGATACTGCCGACGTTCGATATATAACGTTCGATATAATGTTCGATACTGCCGACTAAAACGCGATGTTCACCTGCGTTGCTATCGAGATGAGTTTGATTCACCATCTGACAAACCCTGTAAGATCTGAGAAACAATAGTGGAGGGCTTTAGTTTTCGAATTCAATTGATTATTTAGTTTTAATGTAAAATGTATGTACCTAAAACATGTATCTTTAAAGATCAAGAAGAATATTAATGCAAAACTGTTAGTGTATTTCAGTGGTGTGCAGTCATCTTGGCATCAGTGTAACGTATAAAGATTAAATTTATATTCTTTTAGAGAAACTTATCTTATAACTGAGACGTTTTCGACCAGAAAAAATACGAAATTGTTTTATGACAAGTTTAAATAATTCTCACTTCTTAAAATCAAAAGTAATTCAAGTTGTATTTAAACAATATATGTACATTTATGTATCTACAATGTATGTACATTTATGTATCTACAATGTATGTACATTTCTGTATCTATTTATGCAAAATGTTCTCGTTAATAAACATAAATAATTACACATGAGAAAATAATAATCAATAACTGCATTTATATTTTAAGTCATCAGACACTTACCTTTAGATCAATCGCCTGTAAAATATACTGATTTTATAACTTTAAAACTTTGCAGAGTACTTACAAGTATAACATTCGATGTACCGAGAGTAATTATTATTTTAAAAGTTAATTTCATGAAATGTAAAGTTTTTTAGATCTGATTATTTCGAATTTTCCTTAATTTTAATATCAATATTGCATAGTACTTAAAATAAGAGATTGTTCATTAGAAAAAAAATCAAGTTCCCTGTATATGAAATATCCTCCTTTTAGAATGTGGAAAATATCAGTACAATGAAATGAGTAGATTTTTAAGATAGTAAAATCAGAATTCTTAAAAAAAATGTGTTTGAGATAAACGAAAATACAGATATTTTTCTCTATGATGTGATATATGTTTGCAATTTTAAAATTCAATTTTCGAACCTTACATTTATCAATTCTTCGAAGTAATACATCTATGGTGTCCACAAATCACCCTCTATTTTGTAACAGCAAATAAAAAACAACAACAGAAGCATATTTTTTAATGTCTCAGTTACATTCATGAATCCTTTGTGGCGCTTTTTAAGTTTTCTTTATAAGGTTTTAGATTTCTTTCTCTTCACAGTAAAGGAAAGTAAGGAATTTGACGGAAGAAAATTTAGATAGCGATTTGCATCTTGCGTCGTGATTCTAATTGGGAATTTCAAAACTACTTCCAAAATAAATCAGACGCATCCTTTAAATAAATACATTTTTCATGTATCTCGCATATTCTTCTCAATTTTTTTTAAAAATCTTCTTGAAGTGATTTTTAACATTATTTTCAAGTGAAATATAAGAACTGTTGATGGATGTAATTATAACGAAGAAATTTGTTTTATTGAGAAAATTAAATCATTAATTCGCAGCCAACCATTTGTTCATATATATATATATATATATATATATGTGTGTGTGTGTGTGTGTGTGTATTTGTCTTAAAATATCTCAGACAGATCGGAAATACTCAGAGTTGGGTAAAAAATCGCTCATTCAATGTTAAAAAAGAAAAAAAAACGGCATTTCTAGGGATTTGGCGACCTTTTGGCCGGATTATTGGCAATCACCATTGGCGAGATTTGGCAAAAAATAGATGTTTCTGGAAAGTTCCATCATTGAAGCTCTAGGACCAATATTAAGCGAGATAGCCTAGAACCTTCTAAAACCTTGGCCAAACTCTTAGATTTTCACGCCAAGCCAATTATAAATACCACCGGCTGAGATAGAAGTGAGTAGTTACTCCTATCAACCACCTTAATAAATCAACTTTTAACTTCAATTCATTCAATACATTTAATCCATAATTCATTTAACTCCAGCCCACACAGACATAGCAACACTCTCCAACACTTAACTTAATAGCACCAATCAGGGGCAGCCAATGGCATTACTTCGTTCTGCCTTTCATCAACCAATAGCAAAGCAGCCGCTCCACATCACCTCAAGACAACTTTGAAAATTTTCACAACTCAAGACTCATTTACTCCAGATTCAACCTCCAGCCAATAGGAATACAGCACAGCAACAGTCGACCAATCACATCACACCTTCTCGATTTCTACCTTACAGAGAGACTCTTAGCCAAAAACAGTCGTACACCCCTACGCACATAAACCCTAGGTCCCGGCCGAGGGCTAGGGATTCTATTATTGATCTTGCAATCTTCAAAAATATTCCCTTCAATTATGATATAAGAGTCATTAATGATCTGAGTTCAGATCATTTACCGGTCATTTTGACTCTTAATACAAACTCTGCATTTTTGAAATTACCAGAGCAACTCTCTATCAATTGGGAGAATTTTAAATTTATTTTAAATTCAAAACCCCTCCCCATTCCTGAAACCTCCAGCAATGAAGATAATGAAAAATCTATCGATTGGTGAAATTATTTCTGAAGCACTTGTGACGGCCTCAAAACCAAAATTTAAACCTCCTCCTCTGAGACTCCCTATTGAGATCAGAAATAAAATTTGTCACAAAAATTATGTATGGAGAGTCTGGTAAAGATGTAGGAATCCGGCTCTTAAATCCGTGCACTCAATAATGAGATCAAACGAGATATTCAACACTTTTCCCAATCCAGATGGGAAAAACACATTGAAAGCCTCTCGCCTGACTCAAACATCCTTTGGAGGGAAACCTCCCGACTCAAAAAGTCTTTTCACACCATTCCGCCCTGAAGGGCTCCCTTGGCAGTGTTGCTGTAGCTCCTATTGAAAAGGCGGAAGTTATAGCTGATAGCTTTTAAAAACAATTCGAACCAAATGAAGACGAGAATCCCAGATTCTCAGAACATACAAAACGTTAAGTCCAAAGATTTTTGGCTTCCCCCACATACCTAGACCTAGAACCAGTCCAGGCCAGTGAAATTTTGGACTTTATTCATAAAACCAAAATTAAAAAGGCTCCGGGATTGGATTTAATTTCAAACCGCATCCTTAAAAACCTACCTCTTAAATTTATTTTCTTATTCACGCTGCTCTTTAATTTTCTTATAGAGAACTGCTACTTCCCTAAGGCTTGGAAGATCACCGTGGTGGTTCCCATTCTCAAGTCTGATTCGGATGATTCTAAGCCTCAAAATTATCGCCCTCAGATCGCTGAGCAAAGCATACGAATTTGTTATTTTGAATCGCCTGGACCAGTTCTGCAATTCCAGGAATATTGTTATTCCGGAGCAGCATGGTTTTGTTCCAAAATGCTCTACAGTAACACAGTTACTTAGAGTTACTGAGACGGTCCAGCATGGCTTTTCCAATAATAAGGCCACGGGTAAGCTTTTTATCGATATTGCCAAAGCTTTTGATAAAATTTGGCACGATGGGCTTATTTCCAAGATGATGCGACTTGGAATTTCGGACCAACTTATCAAAATTATTCACTCGTTCCTTAACTCTCGTAGTTTTCGGGTTCGAGTCGAAAATGCAGTCTCCTCCCCCCGTCCAATCCTAAGTGGAGTCCCCCAGGGATCGATTTTAAGTCCAAGAATTTTTTCTTTGTACGTAAATGACATCCCGAAGGCTGCCAACATTCACTTGGCGATGTACACCGACGACACTGCCATTATGTCCCAAGACATCTGCAATCGGAAAATTATTGAAAGATTGCAGAGGAACATATCTCGTTTACAGCTCTGGCTCATTAACTGGAAAATTAAAGTTAATGCATCCAAAAGCGCTTGCCTCGTCTTTACGAAACAACAGTGTATTAGCAATTTGCCAGCAGTCACCATTTTTGATCAACCCGTACCCTGGGTAACTGAATACAAGTACCTAGGGTTGGTTCTAGACGCAAAATTAACATTTGCCCACCATATCCGAAAAACCTATCAAAAGGCTTTCGGTATGAGCAGATTGCACGCACGCTTAATTTCTCGTAAGAGCAAGCTGGCGATCAGGCACAAGATTTTACTCTACAAGTCGATCTTAAGACCGATCATGTTGTACGCGTCGCCTATTTGGGCGTCTGCGGCGACCACCCAACTGAAACGACTGCACGTCTTTCAAAATATCCACCTTAGGAAAATGTTAAATGCTTCCTGGTTTGTCTGGAACGAAGTCCTGCATAAAGACCTTAAAATTGAACCAATTCTAGAGTGCATCAAATAACAATCTTTTAATTTCTTTAATAGGATCCCTCAAATACCTAATGAATCACTTCAACAGCTCCCTGCGTATGATGCAAGCATTGCATCTTCGCAGAAAAGACCCAGAGTGGCGCTCGGACACTCCTATGTTCACTACCCAGTCTTAAAAAGACTGCGAGCGCATTGAAGCTATTCATTAGTGAAATCCTGCTTAATTTTCAAAATTCAGGAGTTCACATCGATAAGTGGCAATGTACAACGGTCAAAATGGACCTCCCGTAATACTGTCGATCACTTTCAAAATTTTTAATTTTTCGAAAACTTGAAAATTTAAACACTTTTCCAATTGTAAACAACTGAAATCATCATTTTTCTAAGGTAATAACATTTTTCTCCACCAGGCGTCGCTAGTGGCGCATAGTTCCAAATTGCTCAATTCTTACTTTTCGACTCATTCTCCTCGCGTTTAAAATCTCCCTTAATTTTAAATAACTAAATTTTCCTTTAAATTGGTTTCGGAACGGCATTTTTTTTAATTCATTTTAATTCAATAGTTTAATTTTTCTTTTTATAACCTCTCAAAATCCCGCGGACAACAGCTTTCTCGAAGTCGCTTTCGTCTTCGAACTGAAGTCTCGCCCCCTCTACTCCCCTCCCACCGCTATATATGCTTCTTAGCTTACGGCTACAGCACCAATGGCAATGCTCTTTCGTAACTTTCCAACTTTGTTTCGGCAGTTCCTCACTCTGCCGAACGCCCAGGCGCTTGTTGCTTTGATCCTAATTATGATAGCTTTTTACAATTCTGATAAACTTTAACTAATTATGCTCTTTTAATTATAAATTAGGATGTGAGGGAAAGTTTTTAATTTTAAAATAGGTACCTCGTAATTTTAGCCGTTACCGTTACCGTGCCAAAAACAGTCATTTCTTCACCTAAAAACTCTGATACGAGCTTGAAGGCCGCTCTCGCGGCCTAGACGCTCGAAGATAACGCAATTTGCGTGCGAGTAGTAGTGAAGAAGACGAGCAGTAGTGAAGACGATCATTTTTTTATTGCTAGTCAAGTGCATAGCAGCTGTTATCTGTCTGAGGTATTAGAGACTTCTGCATTTGGAAGCTGTTTTCTCTGAAATTAGTTGAATTAGAGCTGTGTAATTGTGATATCAACAGCTGGAATTTCCTGCTTCCTGTAGAAATTGCGACGAATAAAAGTCTTGAGATTTTCTTTAAAGAGATTGTTTCCTCGACTCTCAATCAACATGAACCCCGAAGAAGAAATAAGAGTGGGATTGTTACAAAACTTGGCATGAAGGTACGTGTCAGGCAGATAAATGTAAATGATTAGAAATGCAGCGGGATTGCGCAATGCGTAATGCCACCAGAGGGTGTCGAACTTCGCTCTCCTTGGTTTATAAAACAGGTAAGTAGAGCTTGTTTGCATGTTTTTAATACATTGCAGAGGGAGGCGTTTAAGCTAGATATGCCATTACGCCACCAACGGACACAATATGAGCAAATGACAGAGTTTGAGAGGGGAAGAATCATAGGGATAACGGGGATAAAGTGGTCAGCTTGGAGTGTGGCTCGCCACCTAAGCCGTTCTGACTTTACTGTGAGGAGATAATGGGACCAATAAACAAGAGAGAGATTTGTTACACGCAGGATCAGAACGCCCTCAACAGACCAATAGTCGAGAAGGCCGTCACATCATACGACACGCACGCATAGGACCAACTGTATCATATTCCACCATCCATACACAGGCAGCACCTTCACTACGGACCTATTTGTCAGTCCATACCATCGCAAGTCGCTTGCTGAAGAACAGTGGCTATCGCAGCGCCTATCACGTACTGCCATTGACACCCACTCGCTGTCGTCTCCTTTTCGAGTGTTGTCACGCTGGGAGGAAGTGGACTGCAACCGAATTTGTATCAGGTCGCCTTTATCGAAAAATCCAGATCCAATTTGGGCAGTGATGACAATCATGTACGTGTGTGGAGGCCACGTGGTGAATGTCTCAATCCTGCCTTTGCTGTACAGCGGCACACCGCTCCCTGGTTTGATGGATTGGGGTGCCATTGCATACAACACACAATCACGCGTTATATCAATCCACGACACCATGACAGCCTAGAGGTACGTTCATGACACTCTTCAACCATGTGTGTTGCCACTCATGTCAGAACTCCCAGGAGCCATTTTTCAACAGGATAATGCTCTTCCACACACAACAAGGTTTTCACTGAACTACCCCTTCTACCTATCCACCCTTCCCTGTCCTGCTCGATTCCCAGATTTGTCACCGATCGAGCATTTCTGGGATCATTTAGAACGGCAAGTTTGACAGCCTACGAGTTTGGTCGAATTAAAGGCGCGTTTACGGCAACTGTAGAAAGAGATGTCACAGGACATCATATAGGACTTGTATGCCTCATGAATGCCGTATCACATCATGACAGCATGCATTCATGCTAGAGGAGGCCCAACTGGGTACTGAGACCACCATTAATTTGTAATTTTTCCAACAATAAATGATCATTTTGCTTTGATTTTATAATCACTTACTTACATTCAGCATTGTACATGCGTATGTAAAATTTCGTACTTTTCTGACCACCCATACTTAGTGCGCACATTTTTATGGCAATGAGTGTATATATAATTTTCCGCCACCGCCGAGAGGCATGAGCTGAAACAGAATTTTACTACATTTATTAAGCTTCGTAGATAACAATTTGTTTGAATTCTAATAAAAATTGATCCAATAAAAAATGAAATTATTTACTTCTGTTTTGTCAATTGTAGTTCTGGTAGTTGCTACGGTTACTTTTTGTAGATTTTTTTTGAACCTAACAGAATGATATCGTATGTTTAAATAGTATAAGAATATTTCTATTTATTGAAAGTTGTTATTGAGGTACTGATCTTGACAAGCATGATAAGAATAGATTTAATATTGATGTTGAATACTTAATACACCAGGGTTCAAATAATTACGTCGTTATGCCAAAACTAGAGAAATTTTATTTACAGATACACTTTAACTATTGAAACGAAAACAAGACAAAAACATGGCGTCTTTCGCTCGTGAGTATCAGTTGATGAGTAATCCAATACACTTCGCGCGCTACTACTGCAGCGCCACACTGTTGCCACTAAGTAGTAGACAAATGTCTTACACTAATATTTTGAGAGGCTTACACAGTTGATTCACAACAATTGATATTAAAACTGCAGCATATATTTCATTTCAGTTCTCTAAGAAATCACGTTAAAGTTTCTGTTAGAAACTTTTAAGTGCCAATCATGATAAAATCCTTTGAACCATGATAAATAATACAAAATAATAGCCTTCAAATAATTCAGGTTTCTTAAGTGACAAAAAAATCTACATTTTTTAATTTGGTTTAAATTGAAGTACATTGAGGACAGCAGTGATTTTTTTTTTAACGATCGAAAAGATAATTAATTTTTGTTTCGATGATAAAAAATAAACACATTAATAATTCTAAAAATTTTATTAAAATTTAAAAATGGCATCACTTTTACTATTTTTACAAATTTGCTATTTCTTTTTATGTGTGTTTTATTATCACATTTGTTGTGAAAAGCTTCATATATTTATTTTAAAGTATTCTATTATTCTTGAATAAAATTTTTAACGTTTCCAGAAATAATGATGGCTTGTGTTTAGTAAGTATATTATTCAACATCTTGAATTAGTTTGAAAAATGATTAAAAATGGTTTAGCAATAGCTTGGCAATAGTTTGGTTGCTATTGCAGAACTCACTCTGATTTCTTTTGGTGATGACGTTTTTCATGCCAATTGGCATGTTATATCTACATCTACACATTTTAAGGATATCACCAAATTTGGAAAGAAATCCACAAACACCTAGTTTCACAGCCAGTAGTCTTTTCTCAGTCAGTTAAAATTTTTCATTATGTTATTTTTGAATAATTTTATAGCTTTTTAAACTTATTCGAAAAATTCCTCGTTGAAATAAAGAATTGAATATAGGTTGGTGATTTTTAAAACGTTTGAGTGTTTCTTAGAATAGATCACCAAAATATTTCAAAGGTTACTAATGAAAATATTGGACGAGATGCAGTATACGCCTGATTGGCGTAATTGTTTTTGACATTGAGACTTTTCATGCTAAATTTCGTATACGACGATTGTCATTTAGGTCTAGGTGTTTTACATATTGAGTTGACGGAAAAAACAAAGCTTGGCGTCTGGGAGTTTATGATAAGGGTTAACGTAAAAAGTTTCGGTACAGATCCATTAGTTGGATGCAAGTCATAAATCATCGAATATTGTTTCAATCACTATCATTGACATAATTATTTTCTGTTGATGTAACAACCCAAACTACTTCTTGTTGATTTGTTTACCACAATTCAAATTCGTACTAAACTTTAACTAAAACGGTTGGCCTCTCTAATAAATTAATGAAAATATTAACTTTATTTAGTATTTTGGTACAATCCTATTTAACCCTACGCCTTGGCAACGAAAAACAAAAAAGCGCCAAATCACGCTAAAAATAGGTTTGCGTTGAAGAAGATTCTTACTGCATTACATAACAAGAATTAGCGATCTGGTTATCGATCTACCATGTGATTTAGCACCATTTTGTTTTCTGTCGCTAAGACGGGGATAAAACATGATACAAACAACAGTTCTTTGTTTCATATTTCTTTAAATTATTAAAAAAAAAAAAATTTTAAATAAAATGGGTAAAATCCTATTTTAACGCACACTTGGAGAAGAAAAATAAAGTGGCGCTAAGAAGATTCCATTAAACAAAGGTCTAATTGGTTTACAATATAATAATGCCAATTAGATGCATCTATTACGCATTGTGGCGCCATTTTGTTTGCCACCGCCAAAGCATAGTCTAAAATAGGATCCAACTAATGAAATGAGTTCTCCCTCAGTTTTGAAAAAAAAAATGAGTTGTTTCATTAGTGAAATTGTTTATACTGTTGGTTTGTTGCGCTGTCGCCCAAAAGGGAAATCTGATGATGGAGAAATTTGAGGCCAGCTAATGGAAAAGTACCAAAATACGCCTGAATAAAATCATTATCAAATAATAATAATAACAAACATCTAATTCTGGGTGAATCCTATTCCTTCTTTCAACCAAATTTCTTTATAGCCTCTCAGAGAAATTTTTAAATATAAAACTTTCCTTCTTTCATTTAAAGAAATTTCGGTTGTCTATTTCTCGCTCTTTGTCTTAGAACAAATTTCTGCCACCAAACAGTACTCCACTTTGATTAAGATTAATTTCATTATTCGTACTTGCTGTAAATTTATTTATAAGAGATTATTTTTGGTTAAATTGATCTATTGCTGTAAGATCAATATCCAGAATTCGAAACCTAACCAGAAATAAATGATATTCTCTTGTTTTTCTGATGATTATGGCAGTAGAGCTTGAGACGCTATTGTTGCACATGATACAATGATAGTTCTTTTTGATAATTGTTGGACTCAATTTTCAATTCTTCACCAAATTACAAGATATTAGATACTGGAAATTAATCAATGATGCAGCCAGCGTACAACGGGATTGACTGTAGTTTGTTTTTTTGCACAATGAGGTTTTTCATGCCAAATTTTGTAATTGTATGCTCGGCTGTAGTGTTGAGCTGCCACAAAAAATTACTCAACTTGGTAAAAAAAAATCCGAACTTGAAGTTCGGGCGTATGTTACATATAAGCCAATAAGTGAAAAATTATGTATATTAAGATTTATACTGTCTGTTTATCTCAAGAATAGCTCTCACCAATGTCAATGTCAACTTCTGATGAGCTTCCTGAATGATTTGAATCAAAATCGGCCAACATAAAAAGAAACTATGTGAACATAACTATAGGATAGTGGTTCAGAAATTTAGTTAGTTTAATTTAATTAGTAGTAAAAAATTTGCATCAGGAGATAAATAGTATCAGAATTTTAAGCATACACAATATAAAAGAACATACATAATTAAATGATTTTTTCATGCAATGCATGGTCTTAACTCAAATGTTGAGCCTTCAAGGGGCTGAACAATTGGCAGAAGCTGCTTAAAAGAATTTCAACCAGCATTAATGTAGACTTGGTCTATGTTAAGATTGGCTCGCATTAGAGAATATGCATTTTCACGCGTCTGTTGCAACAGCAATCCTGGTAAAAAAAAAAGTCCCTAGTGCAATCAATATTGGGGCTCTAAACGTAAAGTTTTGTACATTTCTCCAACCTATCTAACCTATGGGTTTTATGCACCCATTTGGCGCATTTGGCTTAATTCTTTTCGTACGCCTTTTGCTCTCGATATTAAATGCCAGTTTTCCCAAACTTTTTTTTTATTTTACTTTTCATAATTTTATCTCTAAATTACCAAATTTGCTATCTAAACCTATTGATGGTTAACATTAAAAAAATATGCACAAAAGGTGCCAAGTGATAAAGTTTTAACCAAACATTTTTTAAAATTTTTTCATATGGTTCCTTATGATTTTTATCCTACCAAAGATATCGTGGTCCTAGTACAGTCATCTTGCATGTCTTTCTCTCATGCCTATTTGTAGTACTGAACATAAAACGAACGTCTGCATTATTTTGATTTGTAAGACGATCCAGCCTATTTGAAATATTTATCAAAATGATGATGAATGTAAAATAAAATCTTCAAACTTTCAAAATGTAAAATCCTTATAAATTCTCAGAAAAACGCCATATAGCAGTTTTACCACAGGAGTTCCAACCGTTCATTGTATGACTTGTTTATATGTTTTCTATAATTCTTACCGGTAGTTCCTAGTTTTGAATCTCTCTCTCTTACCCTGTATTCCGCAAAGTTAAAAATTCTTTAAAAACCTGTAAAATTTTAGATACTTGAGATTTAGATACATTCCTATTTCTTTATAGGAATGTATCTGAAGCATATAAAGATTTTTTTATATGCTTTAGATACATTCTAAAGCATATAAAGCGTAAAGATTTCTTTAAGCAAATTTCATATAAAGGTTTTTGCACTAGACTTCCAAACGTAGAAGACTTTTTTTTTAAAAAAAATATTAGCATCTTAAAATTTTCATTTGAATATAATAAAAAGGGTTATTTACATTATGTTAATATTGGCTTAGGCGTAATCTCCATACAGGTCAACCACACCGTAGTTAAGCTAAGTTAAAATCTACTCGGGCCTAATAAATCCCGTCAGACAGTGCACTTCTCCATTTCTGTAGCTTTTTGGCCTGGGGCGTTAGTTATTGGCTAGTGTCCAGGCCGAATGGCTAACTCGATGCTAGACTCCCACTTAACTTCCCAAGTGAAAGTGGTACTCTTCTGTCAATCCCGGGGTGATGAAGGGCCGAGTTGAACCGTGACCAGCTATCTAAACCGAAGCTACTGGTGATTGAACTTGGGTCGGTAGTACTCACAGTCTGACATGCTAACCACTACATCACCGCGGCTATTTTGCCATTGTAGCTAAGTCCCCCAAAAGTTGTTATAACTATTCAGTTATCTCAGTTCCAAAGCACTGATCACCAGATCTTTTGTAAAATAATATATATATATATATTAGAAATCTTCAATTCCCACATCGCACGCACAAAAACTAAATTACTTTATTTTTACTTTAACTTTACTACTTTCTCTATTTCTTCTTCATTTATTTAAAATTCTTCTTACTTTTCATCTTTTAGCTAAAATACTTTTCTTTTCTACTCTTCACACCATAACTTCTTATTATTGCTTTAGAACTCATATCACTTTGTTTCTTATAAACTCTCATTTCTTACTGTAGCTTACTTAGCTATTAACTTACTGTAGCTTACTTAGCTATTGACACTGTAGCTTACTTAGCTATTGAC
>BMAW01060662.1:2295822-2306312 GCA_019974015.1 Nephila pilipes
ACTGTAGCTTACTTAGCTATTGACTTACTGTAGCTTACTTAGCTATTGACTTACTGTAGCTTACTTAGCTATTTACTTTCTCTCAAAATTCATATGACATCAGACACATTTTTAATAACAATAACAATTTCGTTTATTCATTCAATACAGTTCCTGTTGTTGGTGAGCAGTGCAGTTTACAGTTAGTACTCAAGCAACCCGCAATTCACAACATTCTCGAGTATCAACTCGCTTGCATCCGCTCCGTTAGGAGATTAGTCTGATCAGCTCTGCTCTGCTATGCTCTGAGGGGATTGTAGAACATCCCATACTTACCCCTATACAAAAAAAAACCCCTCTACAAGCGAACTTTAAGCACGGGAGATAGCATATATATCACTAAAACTTTTCACACGAAAAGTTTGTTTTGTAGTTCAAATAGGATGACGTGGGGCAGTAAATTGAAAGTTGTTTTTTTTTTCGACGGCGATCTCATCGGCTAAATTTTCAGTTTCTAAAATAACATTGCCAAAGGATTCATCCGATCTTATTTATTTTTTAAAAAAAATAATGAGCTGTTTAATAAATCAGTGGCTTATGGTTAATCAAAATCTTTGGATTAACATAATGTATAACATATTTTTAACATATAACAAAATTATTAAAAGAATTCTGAGATCTTATTGAATCCTTTTAAAGTAAATTATTTCTTGTTTCAAATTCTCCATGAGAAATTAACTAATCTAAATAATTCTCGATATCAATCAATTATTCTTAAAATAAAATCAATCCATAATCCTTTAAAATTATTCAAATATTCCATGAAAATAATCAATCAATAATCCTTAAAACAATAATACAATTTCTTCTAAAATAATCATTTATTAATTTTCAAAATAATAATTCAATAATCTTAAATTCAAAATTCTATGAACCAGAGTTCCAGAGTTCATGTTTTTTTCAGTCTTTGAGAAAATAAAATGAAATGGAAATTTCTTATTCATTTTGTCGATCTCCTTTAGTCTTTTCTTCGCAGCTGTGGTGGCTCTTTCCCTTTCAGCCTCTTATATACACGTGTAGTGGCCTCATCAAATTTCTCCCTTTTCCGTTCTGCGACTTAAGAGATGTTCAGTTTCCAGCAAAGGGGAACTTTGGTCTGCTGAGTGGAAATGGCAATTTTCCTTTGTCACCAAAAACACGGATATCATAAAAATCCTATCACGTTTTCTTTTTCGGTTAGACACAGGTGTCTCTCCAATCGTTCATTAAGGAAGAGAAGGGATACTTGATCTCCATCGGCATGCTGAAGCCATGTTGCCCCTCGGCTGAAAAGAGGCTCACGGTCGTCTTCTGTTAGTATCCCTGTCAGCTTGAGAATCTTACGGAAATTCTTTCTGTTTGTTCTCTTCTACCATTTTGTTCTTCGGCGTTTCCTTTTACACTCGAAATTTATGCTCTCTCTTTTCAGAGCTCTTTGTCCATCTTCTGCGTTACGGTTTTCTATTACCTCCTACACCGAAGTGTCATCAAATGGCCTTCCTTTCCCCTTTTCGTTTCCTTCTTGCATTATTTGTTCTTCTATTCCATTCTTTTCATTTTCTTTCTGTATTTGTAATTTCATCTGTACTTTTCCTTTCATTCTTGAAATTCCGCTTTAAATCTTCCTTTTTTCTCTGTTTATCCTCTAATTTTCTCAATATGCCTTTTAGTTGAATCTTCAGCATTTTATCCTTTCTTATTCTCTTTATATTTCAATCTGAGTTCTTTATCTTCATTTAAAGCACATTTTTCATTCCTTAATTGTTCTAATTGTTTTCGCAGATTAGAAATTTAATTTTTCAGATAATTAATTTGCCTATATGGTACTTAATAATGCTCATTTTTTCCCCTCCGATAATAACATTATGTTCCCATACGTGAATTGAGTTAAATTTTCATTTTCTTTTTGAATTTTAGCTAATCTTTGATTTTCTACTTCAATTCAAATTCAAATTTTTCATATTGATATTGAGATTGTTTTTTGAGACTCATTCTTTTTGTTCTTTAATAATGATATCCTTTACTTCTAATTTGATTGGGATTTTTTTTTATTTTCTTCTTTATCTTTGGCAAGTTCATCTTGTTGAGTAGCTACCTGCTCACACCTATCTCCTCAGATCTCTTACCTTAAGGGTTTACCAGGACATCTACGGAATTCTGGAACGTCAAATTAAAGACTCCTTGTTTTTGTACTATACACTCTATAACAAAACAAAACAAAAAACTACTCTCGAAGAAGGAGTTGTCAATGAAGACAAAAATTGGAAATATGCACAGAATAGAAAATGATTAAAATTTCAGAAAAATTGAATGATTTATTTCAGAGTTACACAGTTACAAAGTAACGAGCTCAATAAGGTATTGACCCACTTCTAGCTTATATGCAATCTGCCACACGACGTGGCATAAAGTAATAAAGTTCCCTGAGGGTTTCCTGCAATATTTCTTGCTCAATTTCCTCGAATGGTCGGACTAGGTCATCAACATTCCCTTATAGATGCAGTCGCCTTCCCATCATATCCCAGACATAATCGATTGAAAAGACTTATATACACGTGTACTTCCTGGCTGGTCAAGGAAGTGTTTGACAAGCTGTAAGTCAGTTCATAGCAACACGTGCCGCATGTGGTCTGGCATTATCTTGCTGAAAAATAAGACCAGGGTACTGCAAAATGAACGGTATCTAAACACGTCTCAGAATGTCATCGATGAACCGCTGTGTAGTAAGTGTGCCTCTAACAATGACAAAGGGGTCCGGCTATCAAGGGAAATGACACATAACTCTTGTTTGAGGGCCTGTGTGGCGTGAAAGTAGGATCGGCACGCTGCCCTGGGCGTCTCCAGACACGCCTTCGATTATCGTCAGGACACAGTTGGAAGCGGGATTCGTCGCTAAACACTATACGTCCCCAGTCAGCATCATTCCAACCTGATCGAGCCAAGCACCACTATAATCTGGCTCGACAGTGTGCAGATGTGAGTGGCAGGTGGCGTAGCGAGGTACGAGTGGTATGAGTATAGATTTCACTCTATCAGCCGTCTGTGTATGGTCATGATGGACACTGGTGTGCAGGTCGCCTGTCTGATGGTTGATAACGATGAATCAGGTGGCAGTGAGACAACTGATCTGACAATCACTCTATCCTCCCGAACTGCTGTGGCCCTAGGTCGACCGCTACCATCATGACGCTGAAATCTGCCATTATTTACCCATTCTTGCCAGCATCTCCTAATCGTCGCATCGCTTCGACCCATACGACGAGTGATCCTTCGATTTGCCTAACCTGCCTCTTTCTATCTAATGATACGGCCTTTTTCAAACTGTGAGAGTTGCTCGTAATGAGATCAAATCCTGCGGCGAGGTATTTTTTTCAGTCGTTGAAA
The DNA here is from genome assembly GCA_019974015.1 of Nephila pilipes. Lineage (NCBI taxonomy): Eukaryota > Metazoa > Arthropoda > Arachnida > Araneae > Nephilidae > Nephila > Nephila pilipes. Next base: position 2,299,225 of record BMAW01060662.1, read on the forward strand.
GGTATCCTAAATCGCAATGCAACAGCAAATTTGACCATCAGATTGAGAATCGCTTCTTATATACACTTGCTAAGTGCGCAGTTCCGATGCGCTGTGGCTCCCGCTAGTCATTCAGTGGACACTAAATTTCAACCATTTACATGTTCGGTCCAAATGTCTTTGCATACGAAATTTCATTACAATCGGACAACTGCTTGGTGCGTCTTTTTTTTTTTTTTTTTTTTTTTTGTTATAGAGTGTATTTCTTTGCAAAATATTAGGAGAGCTTAGAATTTTTTTGTGTGCCTTATAATGATATTTCAATCTTTCTATCGAATTATAAAAGTAATTTTTTCGTCGTAATTTTTTTTCCTTCTCATTTGATTATGGACATGTTTTGCGAAATATATTTGCACTTAAGTACCATTTTTAAAAATAATATTCCATAAATATACAAAATATTTTACTCATCGTATAGAAAGCTATGCACAAAATATAGTGAACCTACTTTTTGATGATATTACTGTATATATTTTCTTTGAAAAAATAATACAACTTTCTAATTATAGAAAACGTAATTTTTTTTTCACATAAAGAATTATTTCTTAAGAGTTAGGTATTACTTAGAGAAAGAATTATTTAGGTGCACTCTATGCATAATTACCTTTTATAGAAGCGTAAAAAATTTAGAACCAGAATGTGTAGCAGCTTTCTTTAAAATGGTACTAAATGCAAACGTATCTCGCAAAACATGTTCATATTCAACTGAGAGGGGAAGAAACTTGTATTACAGCCCCCTCCCTATTTTTATAGTCCTATAAAAGGACTGAAATATGATAATTAGGTGCACAAGGAAATCTAAGCTCTACTAATAATTTGTAATGATATACATCACAAAAACAGGGAGTCTTAGATTTAATGTTCCAGAATTCTGCGGATGTCCTTGTACCCTTAAATCGTCCTATCCCTTGTTCTCTTTGCTCCTTCATAATCCTGTCTTTGATTTTCTTTCCTTCATCAGTCCCATAAATTCTTCTTTATAATATTCATTATTGATTACAATTGCTTTTATTGCTCCCGCTCAGCATCTAAAGGATTGTTCTCGCCCACCTTCTGCTCCAATTCCATCACATCGCATTTCAATCTTTTTGGGAGAGACGACATATATATTTACTTGTTTGCAAATCACTCACATATAACACACACAAACTCACAATGCGCACCTTTTTCCTTCCTTTCAGTGCATTTTACAGTACATGATCGCGAAATACCATTCTGGATGATACGTTCTGACTGTCGGAAAACTTTTATTTTTCAATTAATAGCAAACTTTGTGTGTTCCACTTCTGATTGTTATTGCTCTTTTTTCTTTTAACTTAACCTTTTACTTCTAACTTAACTTTCATTTTTTAACTTTTCCTTAACTTATGTCTTTAATCTTCAGACAAGAACATATTTACAACTTTTTTACTTTTAACAACAATTCATTTTATTCTTTATATCCTTTCGCGTTATCTTGGTGATCAGCACAGTTTATTTTTTAGTGCGAAGTGATCGCCTCTCGAGTATCACTTCGCTCTCTTACACTAATACTGAGGGGGTTGTGTAAGTGACATGCTAAACTTGTCCCCAACAAAGACTCTTCAAGAGGCGTACGTCAACATTGAAGACAACAATCTTGAATATTATTTGTTTCGGCATATTTTCTCATAATTACTTAAAAAAAATATTCTAAATATTTCTTTTTGAAAATTTAAGGATTTTAGGAGATCTGTATGACTTTCTTAACGAGTATCGCTTAATGGTCTCAATGTAAGAATATTGAGGTATTTTCTTAATATGTGGAAAAGAGAGTGGATGAGGTGAAATATTAGCATAGCTTTTGAGCTATGTTAAAAAATTCGCTATCTCCAAAGGATATATATATATAAAATCAAGTCAAAAAGGAAAATTTTCAAGAGTTTGAAGGTTTGATTGTACTCCTTATTTGTCACATTTCTTGTCTGAACTATTATCACCTTCAACTTTCATATTTTGCCCTTTCAATACATTTTCTCCTAACTCTTATAATAAAACTAGAAATGATTATTTACCAAAAGATCTCAAACCCAAAAAATGTTTATTACTTTTACATTCAAATCCCGATTCTTATTGATCAATGGAAACATTTCTTACTACAAATTTTATTTGTTCAACATTACTCGTATCATGAGTGCAATTAAGAATAATTGAATAATATATATTTCCCTTTTTGAACTTAATTATAAAATATAAGAATTTGTGTTAACTTATAATAATCCAATAATTTCAATCCTAATGTTTCCCCCTAAATGTGTCACTCTCTTTTCTTCATTGTTGAGTATTCTATGAATGTGTTCCTCCATTTGGAGAATAAATTCAAGTAGCAAATGAATTAAATTTAGAAAAATTCCATTATTATATTGTTGCGTAGAATGGAAGTCAAATAAAAACTACGGAATTAAATCTCAACTCGAGAATTATCAATTTGATATAAAGAAGAGTTTTATTATGGGACGGAAATTAGTACTAAGAACTTTAATTACAGCAATAAAAAGATTAGAATTTACTCTGGAGTATAAATTGACTATAAATGAAGATAACAGGAAGATGAAAATCTGTCTCTCATTTACAGCTTTACTAAGGGTATATATACACGAAGAAGTGGAGGCACGCTTCAGTTCAGGCTTCCCTGCACAAGCCTCGAGAGCAAATATGGCCCGCAGATGGTATGCAACAAGTGGGCATCGTTAATAAGATGCGGAGAGTGAATGAATATATGTTTGTTCTAGCTCTTGCGCCATTAACAGGAAAAGAGCATCTCTAAAATTTTCATGAAGCATGTTACTTGTTTCTCAGAAAGCTCGATAACTAGAAAGTTAACAAGCCTTATAACCAAGCCTTCTTTCCAAGATATCTAGCCAAAGCAATTTAATACCTTATGTTATTCGTAAAAACACTTCCTGACATTATGTAATTTAAGCATATTGTCTCAGTTTCAGCCTGTGTGTTATCCCTACCCATGATTTTACATTATCTGCGTGAGGTTTTGAATCTTCATGATTTCTTAATACCTAAACAACGTTTTTCTAGTTTCTATAACCGTTATACGAAAAGGAACTTAATTTTTAATAATCAAGATGTGTCCATGAAAAACAGAATACGGAATCTTTTGACTCAGAATATACCAGTCAGTCTCTTGAGTCGTTTTCTCTATTTTTTATAATCCTGAGAGAGTATTTTACACTAAATCTTCGATTTTGATTATCAAACGATAAATCGTAATCGAATAAAGGAGGATTATCTTGGATATGATGATGGAGTTTGGATGAGGTTTTCTTCATTTTTCATTGATTCAAATTTGTTGAATTCTGTTCTTACCTAGAACAACTCATAGTTTCATCTTTATTATTGGTGTCCCTTGATAATCCAAATTCAAATCAGAATTGTAGGTAATATTCAACCGCTTGGCTCTTTGTTTTGCTTGGAACCACTTTGCGTGTCCTAAGAAGCTACGAAACGCTCCTCTCTGCTTTTGAAGTTGAGCTTGCTTCTCCCAAACTCTTCTTTTTAAACTGACAAACATAAAGTCTTTTACTTCCATCATACATTCTAAAACAAAGCAATCTATTTAAATATCTGATAGATTTTTCTAGATTTGATAAGTTTAATCGAACTATCAAATCAGCATTTATATCATTTTCAATCACTCATTACTATCCGGTTACTTGCTGCTGGCTATTAACATCAAAAGTTGTTCTATTATGTCGCTACCGTAGTAAAAGCTGACAGAAAAGTTTAAAAAAAAAAACAGTTCAAATTGTTTGAAAGCAATAATATAAAACTTCGTGATATCCACTTCATGCATCGTTTTTTTTTTTTTTTTTTTGTAAAGCTTACTGTACACTTGTTGAGTCGGGGTTAAGACGCATGAAAGGAAATTCATCAAATATAGCTAAGAACCCTTCTGATTAAACCAGCTTTCAAACAAAACAAACTGCATTTAAATTGTCTCGTCCGTTTGAGAGTTATGATGCCACATACAGACACAGGGACACCCCTCTTTTGGGTCGGAAAATAAAAAAAATAAAAACTTCTGAAGTTAAGCGTCACAGACTAAAAGTTTCGAAAAGACATTAAAATTAAAAAATTTATCAAAAAACTACAGTATTTTTTCACTCAAAAACAGCCAGTTATTTTGGACATGGATTAAAACTCTTGAAAGAATTTGAGAGTCATAGACTAAACTTTGGAACAAATTGATGAAAACGGAAAAAGCCTCTTTAAAAAAGCATATTATTATCCTAGTTATTTTGAATCTTTGGTCCTCGAGGAGTGTGTTACGGAAATCAGCTTAACAGTTCTCCTGAAAATCACGATTAAAGGTAAAAAGTGAAGTCGGTTGAAAAAAATCATTAAATGAATTTAGATTATTAAATGCATAACAGATAATGCATTCTTACCTCTAAATATCACTTTTCTCATCCACTACACTTACAACTAACTGCATAACAACCACAACTGGACGTTGTTGTATAAATAAAGCATTATTTTAGACCTGGCTCTGTTTTACGTGTGTGTGTGTAAAAGGCTTGTTGAATCTTATCTGCCTCAGAGAGGCGCCAGTGCACACAACTCACGTACAGAAACACTCAAAGCCTGTCTCATCCTGTTTTATGAAAAAGTTTGATTAGTCCTGTCTGCGCTGCATATCAAAATATAGGAATACCGCGAAACCTGTCAATAGCTGTTGTATTTTATTTTACTGTTCATTTATTTCCTACGTTCAAATAATCGAATTATATTTTTATGGGTTGCATTTATTGATTTACTTTCTTGATCTGTAGTTCAAACGGTTTTTCGGCTCCTAAATTTTTTCACCGTAAGCAGTCACCTATTTTGTCTACCGCCTAGGACCCATCCTGCTCCGTACGCTTAGAATTTTAACTGGCTTTTGTATGAATAGATTGAGAAACGTCGAGAAATTAAAAATTAATTAACGCGTTATAGTGGCCTCTGCTGAAATCAAAACGGATTTAACGAACAGTTAAAATGGATTATCGAGGTTTTCTTACATAACCTAATTCCCGTAAAGGTCATTATATACAAATGACAGAAAAAAAAATTGAAATTTATTTCTTTTTTGTGGAAATTATTGGAATTAAGAGTTTTACACAAACTTCACAAAGACAAATTTCACAAGTAAAAAAATTAAAAATATAGCTTTTTACTACATACGAATCCAAAAATAAACTTAAATTGAGAAGAATTAGTATTAAAGAAACAAAAAGATAAATTTTCAAATGACGTGAGATTCAAAAACTAAATATACCTAAGGCCATAACAAATTTTTCGGATGGCTTTCATTTAAAAAATTCAAATATGAAAATCTCTAAATAATGAAATAAAATATTTAATACATTAAAAAGAGAAAAAATCATTGATTGCAATTGCTATCAGCATATAATTTTGTATCAAAATTGCATTTCAAATTGATAGTTTTTAATTTTTCCGTATTTTGTTCAATATTTTTCTGTTTCAGATATGAAGAGTATAATTTAGGTATGCCTTAATGGGTGAAAAAGAAACTCACACTATTTCAGAAACGTTGCGCGAATTGCCTTTGACAGGTCATGTCGGATTCGATAGTCTTCCATATCAACTAGTTAAAAAATGTCTTCTTGAAAACTTTTCCTTCAATATTCTGTGCGTCGGTGAAACAGGAATAGGAAAATCAACATTAATTAGTTCTTTATTTAATACTGAAATGGATATTAGCGCAAATTTTAGCCACAAACATTCTGCTGTAAGTTTGAAATCCAAAAAATATGATTTGAAAGAGAAAGAAGTTCCATTGCGGCTTATCGTGACAGAAACAACAGGATATGGTGATCAAATCAACAAGGAGAACTGCTTAGAATCAATTTTGAATTTTGTTGATTCTCAATTTGAGAAGTATCTTAAAGAAGAATTAAAATTAAACAGAAACATTGCAGGCTTTCAAGATACTAGAGTACACATTTGTCTATATTTCATTTGTCCTACAGGCCATACTCTCAAAGCTTGCGATTTGTTGGCCCTTAAGCTTTTAGGCCAAAAAGTAAATGTTCTACCTTTGATCGCCAAAGCTGATACTATGACAAAAACAGAGCTTGAAAACTTTAAATCAAACATTCAAAATGAACTGAAAAGAGAAAAGGTAGAGATATTTAATTTTCTGTCCGATAATGACACCGTAACTGAGCAGGAATCTCAAATTATGGATAGTATCCCATTTGCTGTCGTGGGTAGCATGGACTTTGTTGTTATTGATGGTAAAATGACCCGTGGTAGAAGTTATCCATGGGGAACAGTCTGCATCAACAATGAAAACCATTCAGATTTCGTTACACTGCGTGAAACATTGATTGAAATGCATTTGGAAGACTTGAAGCGATACACACACGAGAAGCACTACGAGAATTACCGAAAACAACGTTTTAAACAGTTCAATTTCCAAGATTTTCAGAGAGGAGACGAGCAGAATAATCTCTTAGACTTATTGATTGAAAAAGAGGAAGAAATGAGGCAAGAAATACGAGCCAAGGAAAAAGAAATGATGCAGACTTTTGTAGAAAAAGCAAAAAGAACCGAACAAGAATTAGTTGAAGAAGAAAAAAAGATGAGAGAGAAATATAGCTCAGTGCAACAGGATTTAGAAAAACAGCAAATGGCACTTGATGAAGAGAAGAAATTGTTATTTAGAGATATTGAACTATTTCAGAAAAGAAAAATAACTTTTGAATCTGGAAAAAAGGGCCGAAAACATGAAAGGAAGTTCAGTTTTTAAAAAAAAAAGTAGCTGTGAACAGTACTGACTATAATTTATTAAGCATTCACAAAGTGATTTTGTCTCTTTTTTTCAGTAAGTTTACAATGGGTTATTAATTTTACTAGATACAAACATAAAAGCGATATTTCTGTTTAAAAGGAAACTTAGTATTTTCCTATAAGCTACTAGTAAGTTCATCGTTAGTATTTTCTAAAAAGAAACTTTAAATAAATTTTAATTCAATAAAAATTGTTAGTATCCTTTTTAGTTTTAGGATATA
>BMAW01060662.1:2311312-2406140 GCA_019974015.1 Nephila pilipes
ATCTCAATGATAAAAGTTAGTATCCAACACATGAAACATTCAAAACCTTGAATTAAAAAAAAAAAAAGAAAAAAGGTATGCAGGAACTGTTTATAACTTTCGTTGGAATTTATATGAACTGAACTAATTGCGAATGATTGAAATCGTTGATATGAGTTTTAGAAATTTGATTCGCGTCTAAGAATATTTTTTTAAAAAAAAAGTGCTATGGTTTGTGGTAGTCACTCTTTATTCTGCTAATAATAAATGAAGCTCAAGATGAGATTACTTATAAAATTACGAACATGTATAATCATGACGAACGTAATTGACTGAGAAAAAATAAATATAAAACTCACCTGCCCTTTTTGACGAAGTTGAATTTTTGCAAGAAGGCATCTAAGATGACGTACCAAACTGCAGCTGTCACCATGGAGTGACCTGATGGACTACCTATTACAATAACAATACAGCTTTTAAAAAACCTTTTTCTAACAGTACTCCTCGCTTTCATGTAATTTGAAGAATTTAAAAATAATCAACCGTATCATTTTCTGTATTTTACTTACCTGGACCTGTTTCGCAAGTGAGAGAAAATTGCTGAATGTCAGGAGTGGATATTCCTGTTCTGTTGTAGACTTGTGTTTCGTGAATCCACCAATATGGACGTTCTCCATGAAGTGCCCTAAAATTACATTCTATATTTTAAAAGGTACTTAATGAAAATTTTAAATTATTTTGAAGGATTTTTCTTTTTTTTTTATTTATGATTAATGAAATTATTAATTATAGATATGTTTATATAAAGTGTTTTTCCATACTTATTGAATATGAGTTTGTGAAGTTAATGTATTAAAAACTGTGTCATCCTCATTTATGCAATATGCTTGTAAAAATATTATTTTAAGAAAATAGAATCAATTATAACTGTTGAAGTAGTCAAATTCTTTTTTTATTTTCGTTCATTGATATTTTGCTCGCATGATAACATAATTTGCAATTTATGAATGTCAGGCAAAAATTTAATTTTATTTCTATATATATAAATTTTTTTATTCGACGGAATATTATGTGATATTTGTTATTCAATTATCTGTTACATCTGGGTAAAATATTCCAAATGTTTGGAAATTAAAAATCAGCGTACAACTAATGAAAACACTTTTATTCGAAATCGATTATAATAGATTAGACACAATCGAGATTTAATTACTAGCAAATTAATGACACGTTAATTTAATTATTGGTTTCAAAACCTGATTTTATAAGAAATGTAATTTAAGATCTTTTAAATTCATTAAAGAACACAAAAAATAATTGTTTTAAAATTTTCTTTATAATACTTTAAACTTTTATTTTTTTATTTTTTAATAACAAAATAAAGTCTGCCTATGCCCAAGAAGTCCCATCAGATGGTGTTCATCTCCATTTCATTAATTTTTGGAACTCAGCCACTAATTACGAACTAGTGGCTAGCCCGACCCCAAGTTAATTTCCCAATTGAGAGCCTGGTACTCATTTATCGATCATGGAGGGGGGAGTTAACCAACTATCGAAGTCACCGGGAATCCAGCCTGGGTCGGCTCGCAGTCAGTCACGCTAACCACTATACTACCGCGGCCCCATATTTAATAATAATATTAAATGGAATGTGCTTGATATTTAAAGAAATTCTTTTAATAAGAATGAAACGGCTCTTATATCCTCTAAGAAGAGCAATTCATGAAGCATATTTACCATTTTAGCATTTGGTTAACCCATTCAGCTATGACTGTCACCCACATGATCTTCTTGCCCACTCTCCAGTCAAGGGAGAAAAACAACGGGGAGTAAACCAGAAAGGCATATCTGGGATCGAAAAGATTAGAAATCAAGAAGAAAACGTCGCTTTGTTGGAGAAACCTAAAGAACATGAAAAATAAATTAACATATATTCAGCATAAAAATAATTAATAACTGCAAATTTTAAATAGTTAGTTCACGTTTATTTTATTAACTATTAAGGATAATCAATTATTGAAATTAATTAAGCTGACTAATCTTAACGATGGTCTAATTCATACAATATTTCTATCATAAATACATTTCATGTAGTCTATTCATTGATATTGTTTTTCTTATTAAGAAAGTAATAGTTTCACGAGTACATTAATATTACATTATCATTATTATCTAAATCAAGTTAACTTTCGACACTCGAAAATAGTGAAAAGAACCAATTAATATAATATTAGAAAAAAATGAGAAATTATTTCTATGAACTTTCACAACTATTCCTTGATCACAACTGTGTGTGTGTTTGTGTGTGAGTGAGTGTTTTCCCTTGCATCAGGAAGTTATTCAATGTTAGCATTCTTCTGTTCAATAAATGCAATTGTGAGATGTTTTTCTGCAAAGCAAATGTCTTCGCAGAGAAAACAGATTTACGGTTAATATTAGAATGAGATAAGATATATTTTCATCAACAAAATGTTTATGAATAAATAACGTAGAATTTTTTTTATATATAAAAGTTGTATTGTTTTTTTAACGTTTTGTGGAATGTTAATTTTTTTTCGAAAATTTTTTCTTAATTGTGGATGTATTGTTCTTTTATTTATAGAGTTACAAACCAAAACACTAAAATTATTTTCACGTTAAAAACAAAACTATAATACCTAAGTTTTAACTAATTTTAGTTATAGAGCTATAAGGCCCATATCTCTTGGTATAATTAATGAAAACTCAAATAGAAAAAAGTTGCACTAAAATGTTTTAATACCTGGCTTGTAACCCTTCTATTGCGGATACACTGTTTTCGTACACTACATCCATTGTACCTGTTAATACGCTCGCCATGTCTATAAGGAAAAAATGTACATGTTAAATAAAAATTCTAATGACTTTCTGAATATTCAGTTGTTTGTAATATAAATGCATTTTCAAATTGAACAATTAATTGGATCTTTAAGCCTTGCATACAATTTCCTGAATTTTGTTTGACATTTAAATTTTGGAGTATTATGAAAATACATGGTTTTTATCAGTTCAAACTAATTTTATCCTCTTTTTTTTGTTTACAAGAAATGAAGATATTAAAGTACAGAAAATGGTTCATTTAAGTAATAATGTTTCATCTGGAATGAAAATGATTCAACAATTCTTAAAAATTCCAGAATGAATTACGAGCGATATTTTTAATTTTTTTAATAAAATTTTAGCGATATAATTAGATTTTCTCCCCCTTCATTTAATACGCAAGTATTAAAAAGTAGCATTTTGATAGAAGAAATTGTTTCCGTTGGGACTTGCAAAATAAGTAGCATATTTTGAAGCATCAATAAAAGAATCAAATTATAATGATTTAGCTCAGAATTTTAACTTAAGGAATTATTAAACTAAACTTTGTTATTTTTAAAACGTATAAAATTGCATGTTCAGAAATAGGCTGAATCATATCAGTCATTTACCATTTTAACATGTGATTGATGTCGACACTTGAGTACTGCACCTAATCTACCTTTACTTTTTTTAAAACTGGGAAATCATTTCCGATGAAATTTTGTTATTTAAAATATTTTTCATGGGTATTTTAAGAAATATTTCATTTATGGATCTTAAGAAAATAACAGGCAAAGAAAAACTTCTAAATTCTAATGAAACATTCTCTAAATTTTATATTTTCTATATCTACTAATCCTTAACAGGAATTTTTTGGACGAGAATGGATGGAATTATCTTAAATCTAATACATATATAAAAATAATTTCGCTTTCATAGAGATAGTGATTATGTAAAAAGATTTTTATGGTCATCCACTGGAAGTAATGCTGTTTCATATTAAAATTGTACGTAAGAAATATCTTATTTACATAATAATGCAAAAGTATTCATAAATGAATATAAAAAAATAAGGTAATGAGTTGTGTCGTTTAATTTGATTTTTAGAAATAGCTTAATTTTGTACCGTAACTTTCAAGGAGTTTTCATATAATTATATCATATTTTAATATTTCAGTGAAATTTTTAATTGCAGACCATTTTAAAGTGAATTAGGCATTTATTTAGTACTCGAGTAATTTACAATAAAACAAATGGGTCTTTCCATATTCACAGCCGATATAACGCATGTGGCTTATTTCCTCAATTTTACAATACAAATAAAGCGTCAAATTTCCGGTAGCTAAATCCTGTTTAAGTATCACAAACACTGCGCAAGAAGGTCATTTGCTTGAAAACACTTTCGCTGATAAACAATTTCTGCTTACTTTCTTTCTATTTTTTTTTAATTCAACTTCGTTGCAAAATGATGCAGACATTTTATGGGTAATTGACGTTTCAACTTATTTGCCTGATAAATAAAATAAATTATCAGTAGAATTTCATTGGAGAAATTTAACATTAATAATGTTTATGAGTCTGTATTATTTTGAGAGCATTAATAAAAAAGACGAAAATTCTTTTTGTTGATATGTTGATCAAATCGACACAAACAAATTAACTTTTAATGGGAATAAGAATTAATTTTATGTTAAAATAGTTTACAGAAAAAATATTTCAACCGATATTAATACAAAACTTGATGAAGAGTTCGATGGATGCAGATCGAAGTGTTATCACATTCCTGAGTGTAAACTACATTTTTTAAGACTTAAAAATTGCCCATGCACATCGCGAACTGTAATGGCTTACATTAAGTAAATAATAGAAACTGTCATCGAAGCTGTTAATGTGCATTAAATAATTAATTATTTAATACACATTAACAGCTTCGATGATAAGAATAATTTGCAATATCCTATCGAGATGTCTTCAATCCGAAGAATTTATTATCTTCGTAATTAGAGAATGTTTGTTTCATGTTACGCAATATTATGAATGAAAATGGAAAACTTCATTAATTTTCAAATCTATCGAAAAATCAATTTTTTGACATTTATGTTTCATTAACACATTTTGAAAAGCCAGAGAATGTTGTAAAAGCCACTCTTGTTATTACGATTCAGAATTTAAATTATTACTCTTATAAATAATATGCAGTATTTTGACTTTGAATGGAAGCAAGAGAGCTTATTTCCTACTTTATTTCAAAAACTGGGCTTAACTCTTCTTTATTTATAATTTCTACTTATAATTTTCATTCAAATTATAAGCATAATAACACAGTACAGCTTTTTTCAGATTTTTCAAATGTAATTGCTCACTATCAAAATATTTCTGTATAGAAAGAACTTTCATTTTAAATTTAATTAATCATTGATTGATTGACGGAGTAACATGATTACGTAAATTCGAATGCATGAGAATTCGAAATTAAAAAGGTCTTACAAAAATATTCTGCTGCTCGAAGAAATATTTAATTCTAAAAGTATTAATATTTATAAATTTTTCAAAAATATTACTATAAAACAGTAAATAGAAGTATGACATTTTACACAGCATAATAGGATACGTTAATAAATATCATATAGTAAAATATATACCTGTCTTCGCAGTTGACTGCTCAGCTATGTAAAACGCAAAGGCGCGCTAATTGATTCGCTTCAACTCTCAAAACACAGAAATCGGGATGCTGCAGGGATCAAAGACTTTTATCAAAACGTCCACTCCGAGCATTTTCCAGGTATATATACAGCCGATGCCATCCCCAGCTGTTTACCAGTGCTGCGAGAGATTACGTCATTTTTCCTCTGCTCTCGAGTGATCAGATAACCACTCTCTTCCCCCATTTCTTCTTATTATTTCTTTTCGACGCGCAGATTAGACTTGTTTGCCGTCTTCGACATTATTTTTTTAATATCTTTATTACTTTTTTTTTCTTTTATTATTTCTTCCAAGTGTTTCGAAGATGATAACACTTTCTTTGCTCGATTTTTGTGTTATTGTTATTCGGAAGAATAAAATCATTTGCTAAAAGTTCGGAATGATTTTACCCTGATATCCAAAAAAACGATCTTGAAATTGTTTTGGAACTTCTGTTTCACAACTATACTTATTTTCATGTCAAGCCATTTTTTCTTCATTTTAACATTTCCCCCCTACATAATTGTTAGCTCATGCATAATTTATTTTGAACGCATGATTAATTGATTAGTACAACGAATTTAGCCAACGAATAATTTTCTTCTTTTCTTTTTTCTTTTTCTTTCTTTCTTTTTTTTTTTTTTGAAATAATCAAGTCTGATTTTAGTATGAGCGTTAACAATGCACATATTTTTTTTGGAACGAGCTTCTCTTGAAATGCTTTTTTTTTACACTCGCGTGGATTAAATTTGTATTGCTCAAAGTTGGCATGATTTAAAATTCATGAAATAATTTTGCCGCCATTTCTGCTCCTTTAGTTCTTGGAGGAAGAGAGTAGTTTTCTAAAAAAATACTAATTGCAAATGAAATTTTTCTGTTTATTTACAGTGGAATGTTTTTCTATATAAAATACAATTTATTATTCATCTCGCTCAGGTCAGTATGTGTGTGTGAAAATATTTTATTCATTTCGTGTAAGTACTTCAATTTTTGTCTTCGCACAGGCATTAGTCATTATTCGAAAGTTTTTGTTTTGTGTGAATGAATTCATCTGTTTGCTACTTAGTTTATTCTTCAAATTGATTTAATCTTTGAAAAATTTTGGAATCCGAAAATACTCCCCCCCCTCCACCGTTTTAAATTTTTCTTATAATTAACAGCATTTTTTTTTTGTGTAACTCTCTGCCTATCTTTGTCAATCATTAATCATTCTTATCTAGACTGAAAACGTTCTTAATGTATTATTTCTTTAAAACTAATATAATAATTTTCAACTTTATAATTCTCTTCTTATTCTTTTCTGTTTTAAAAACTTTCTATTATCCTTGGAGCTACTGAAATATTTTATGCTTTCATTTTTTATTGTTTTCAAACACAAATTTTGAAGAGTTTATCTTACATTCAATTAATTTTAACAATAAGTTTAATTTTTAAATAACAATTTATTTTGATATCTAAATTCAAAAAGAAAAAAAAGTAATTCATGTTTTTAAAATCATTTATCATACGCAGTTCTGAAAATATTTTTAAAGAATTATTGTGGCTATTGTTTATAAAATCATGCTTTGCCTTAGGGAAAATTCTCAAGTAAATGCTGAAAAAGTCAACAATAAAATTCATGTTAATTAGAAAAAATATGTATGTATGACTTGAAAGAATTTTCAAGAATTAGAACTTTTCATTTTAAAATGTTCATTTGTATCTGCGTTTTGTTTTTCATCCTAAATCCGTAATGTTTCATGCTATGTTAATAAATGTTAATTAACGAAAGATTTTCAATAGGATAAAACATAAACAATATTTTTTTGTCATCTTATTTTTTATATTGATGTAATTAATGTTGTATAATAATTTAAATATAATTATATATTATAAGAAAAAACATAAATTTTCAACATTGCAACATGAATTTTCAATTAAATTCTTGCAACTGAACTTTTTAAGAAAAAATTTTTTGGAAACATTTTGAGAATTTTTTTGGAGAAAATTGTCAAAGCGAAATTTGCTTAATATACAGTAGTTGTCAAAAACCTTCGGACATTTGAATACATTAAGAATTCTTGCAAAACAATGTATTATAATTAATTCGTTTTAGTCTTAAAAAATATGCCCCATTATATGTTGATTAGAAAAAAAAAACATTTAAAATATAAATTTTACATATACTTCTTAATTCAAAGAAATAAAGAGAGCGAAACAAAATCAACATTTTTTAAAATTTTTTTAGCTATTCCAAATACATTCATCGATATTCAACTTAATACCGTTTGTTGTTTCGTAAATGACGAAGGATAAAAATATGTAGATTTTAGCATGACAAATATTAAAAAAAAAATTGAAGATTTTTGAGGTAGCTCATGTCTTTCCATGGTCAAATGCTCCAATCTTCTGCAAATCAGTTATTTTTCATCATAATCAAATGTCGAAAAAATCAAACAAATAAACTCACTACTATATTTGGCAATTTACTAAGATCTGTAGGTGAATTAACTATAACTGAATGATCCAACTGCAATAGTATTTTGTATTTCTTCCCCGCAATAAATATATGGATGCATGTATAATTATATTGAATACAATATATATTGAGATGAATATTTGAGTAAGATATCAACATAAATATAGGGTGGGGAAAATAGAAAAAAAATGGTCTTTTTATTGAAACGAAGGATTATAACTAGCATATTTCAGAAAAAGGGGGAGAATTTCATAACTGTAAAAGAAAAGTATTGGCATTTTTTCTTTTTGAAATTGTCACCTATATATATATATATATATATATATATCGCTTGTTTAAACTACACAGATAAATGAAAATTGGAGCTAAGCAAAAGACATAACAGACCCGAGTTACATCAAAAAACTAATGGTTTGAACCCAAAAACTAAATGTTCCACACGAGATGATTACGTTTTACTTGACATCTAATTTTTTTCCTTTCAACTTTTTTATAATTTCTGATTGTAGATTTATACAAAAGTCTGTACAAAATAACTACTTTCTTTTCTTTTTTCTTTTTAAGACCTTTTAAGTAAAAACTAATTTTAAAGTAGAAAAAGGGGTACGAGAATTGCTCAATATGTACTTATATTATTCTAAAGGAGAATCACTTATTTACAATTTTTGTTCTTGAATGTAGATTTAATTTATATTGTAAAATTATATAATAGTTCTACTTCCTATTATTTTGTTTTTTATGTGAAAAAAGACATATTCGAAAGTTTTAAAAGATAATCCAATTTAGGAAGAAGTGAATTTGAAGAGGGAAAGATCATGGAAACTTTCAGGTTATTTGAGATCTTTTACGTCTTTCGTAATTAGATTACAACTGCAAACAACGCTATTGATTTTCAGAAAATTTTCTTCAAAAAATCCTTGAAGTTATCTTTTTACTTATCTGTGAAGGTTTGAGTTCATATTTGAATACTCATTTGCTCGCAAATTTGATTTTGTGAGTGGCAAAATATCTAACCAATCTGAATTGCGCCATCTATTGAATTTGCCTATTGGTGAAAATATCTTTAAAATGAAATTGTTTTCCTAAAAAAATCATAAAATGAGTATTTGTGGATATTTTGAGGATTTTTTTTTGCAAAAACTTGGTTGAAATTTTCTGGTTAAGCTCAGTGATATAGACCTTGGATGAAAACTTAAATCTAATATTTAATTGTAAAACAATTTGAATAAATCATCAGTTTGCAAATGAGATAAACGAAATATTTGTTTTAAAATGTATTCTTTTCTGATTAGTTTGCAAATTAAAAGATCATGGAATATAACATTTACTCAGAAGCAGTTTTATTCTTGTTTCTCCCCCATACGGTTTTTTATGCCCTTCCCCCTTTTTTGTTAATCTCGAAGGATTTTTGCAGATTAGAAGACTGAAAATCTTTCTTTATTTCAAGTTAAGTTTCAAGTCACTGCTAAATAATCAAAAAAAAAAAGTTTTTTTTCCAATGTTCAAAAATGTCAATTTTTTAATAAAAACGACTAAAATAATAAAGGGTATGAAATATAAAAGACTTTACAATCAATTTACATCTTCAAAAAGTAAAGGCTATTCAAGTTAGCATTGTCTTCAAGCATAAATTAAGATAAAATACTGTATCATCTAAAATTAAGCCATGATAATAACTGAAAGTTTTATTTCAAGCTATACGCACAAATTAATAAAAAAAAAAACTTTTTCAAAATTTACAAAGTTACATCAATAAATTAATGCATCTAAATTTTTCCATTTTAATAGAAACATTAACTCATTTTCGAAGTAAAATAATCATTTGTTATCTTAAAAATTAACAGAGTTAAAGCAAATAGTCTTAGTAAAATAGATGGATATTCAACCTTCGATTTTAGACTTTGTCTCTAACTGTATTTTATACCTCATCTTATCGTATCTTAAAACAAACACTTCGATCAAATCTCAAGACAAAATTTCAAAATTTTCTTTCTCTTTTTGTAGAAGAGGTTTAAAGGGGAGGAAGAAAAAATGACTATTTAACTAACATGAACAAGATCTTATTTGTATCAAATATTTATTTATCTTTCACTGATGTTTCCATCTCGTTCAATTTCCTATTATATAGGAAAATTCATTTACAAATAAAGATTCGTGTATTAAAAAAGTTTTGCAGTTGGATTTAATGATTAAAGCCTGATTGAGATTCAAAGAAATCAACGATTTTAATTCTTTTAAAACAGGATGAAGTGGTATTGATAATTGATTGATGTAAATTGGTATATTTTTACAAATAAGCATTCTAGTTTACATTAATTTATTAATGTAAACTTATAAAGATATGAGTACTAACTAAACCCATTTTTAGTTATTTTCTTAAAAAATTGATCGGAAATTTGTCATGCATGAAATTTCCATTTAACAAAGCAAAAAAAAAAAAAAAAAAAAAAAATGCACCTTTTGTGATGAAATAGTATTTGTAAGTAATAGATTGAGGAATAATATCTGATAGCTTAATGTTGTATGAAGTGTTTTCATTATGTAATCCTCATGTGATTTTTCAGAAAAAATTTCTGTTAAAGGGATCACTCTCCCATTCAAATACGCTTATAATAGGTTGGTTTAAAAAAATACATGTATAGAATTATAAATGAGTTTTGGGGAACAGAAAATAGGAATGGTGGGGGGGGGGGGGTGTTTACTAACTGTATATTGTCTTCTGATGTTTTTTTTCTTAAAAGAAGTTCATGAATATGACGCCCTTCGCATCCCAGAAAATTTTTCCTGTGGATGATGAGACCGGTTTTGCCTTCTTTGGAGCATATTCACCGGAAGCAATCCATTATTTCAATTTAACTTCCAATGTATAATGACGATGGGTCATAGGTGGTGAAAACTTAAATGACGTCGTAAAATGACGACGATAACTCGATGCAGCAGAAATCGAAACTAATCTATGAATCAGTATCAAATTTGTTTTGGCAAAATTTAAAATGTTGTAGCGAGACTTATTTCCGATTCTGGTGCCATAAGCCTGCATTCATTTACTCATTTTCATTTTAATTAAACTTCGATCCTCAGGTTGCAATTCAGTTATACTTCTAATACCGTGGTCGACAGACGAAATCAATCTACGAGCCCACATTTATTCTTGAAAATTTATGCAAAGAATCATGAACAGAAGTGAAGGGCATCCTCGAGTCTTTTCAATACGTATACTTCTCGCTAAGCAGTAAAGTGGAGATAGGTTTCTCTTGTTATTACGTCTTGCATCTTCATAACTCTTATTTATGGTTGTTTATATTAATTTAAAATAGAATCAATCTTCTATTATTTATTTCTATTGAACTGATAGTTCTAAAGAATTAGTTTGCTGAATAAAAGTCTTGAATTCAGATTATCTCGTACTCTTTATTTGTATTGTCTATAATTTCTATGTGGCAATATTGTAGCCTACAATGGTAACCGCCTTGTGTTCTTTGTCAAAAGCATTTCCTTTTTGAATCACTCTCCTATATAATGTTGGTGATATATTCTGTTGGTCCTCCTATAATAACTGTTGTTACTCAATACCTAATTATAGATATAGGAAATTTAATTATTTTTAATACGCAAAAATGAGACCCGAAATTTAAAAATATTTAAAAACTACAATATCTGAATAAACAAAAACACTTCGAAAAACCTTCCAGGCTTAAATCAAGAAAAAAGTAATATAATACAGAAAAGTAAAATGAAATAAAATAATTCAAAATGTTGTCTCAGGCTTTGGCTGAAAAATGTGTGTACTTGTATTATGAATCCAACCATCACACTTCAACAACTACTTTGAATCAAATTGTGTAAAACCAAATAAAAGCTAGAATCCCAGTTCAAAAAAGTAATTCAGCAAAAGAAATAATATATATATATATATATATATATATATATATATATATATATATATATATATATATATATATATATAAAGCAAAGGAATCAAAATTCATCTAAGACAAATTAAAACAATTCATTAAAAATAATCTATACATATTTATACTTTATATTAAATAACTATAACTTAAATAGAGTTGTATAACTATTACCTGCCAGAAGCACGTATGATCTTTTAAACAACCCTTCCAATATAGCGCGAAAATAATGCTCTTTAACAAGAATGCTTTTTACCAAAAAAACCCTCTAAACCGCACGCACACACACACACACATATATATATATATATCACACACACACACACACACACGTGTGTGTGTGTAGAAAGAGAGGAAGAAAATATTTAATATTTTGCCATATTGTTAAATGGTATAAAATACTTACTTCTATTCTGAATATTTGATGACATATAGTGACGTAGAATGAACAGTTAATCTAATAATTTTTTTTCCAAAACTCTTAATTTTTTATCCCAATTTTTAAGACTTCGTACGTGGTTAACAAAACTTTTGAGAGATAAACTTTTCATACTTTGTCAGTGTATTCTTTAGATGCATCCAACGTCCGTAAAATAAGCATTTAGTGATTTGAATGTAAGAACCAGTCATTTCTCTCTCTTACACTTTTTTTTCTTAATTTTTAAACTGTTTATTGGAATATCATACAAGAAAAAAAATTAGAACATGTAAAATATTATTTGTTTCAACTCTGACGTTCCAAATATTTTGATAATTAATTAATTTTTAAATGAACAATTTAAATTTGATGTATGACGTATAACAGTACACAGATATACCCTGTAGATTGACGTTAGTTGAATGTTAACATTCATGTGGATATCCGGGTATGTGTAATTGAATAATACCCTATCATATCTATGAATTAAGAAATTAGGCTAATCATATTCGATAACTCTTATCATTCTGTTAAAAGCTTAAATGTTTCAAAAAATCATGAAGTCACTATTCCAAAGATCAGACATGTTCTGCGGACTCTGATCTTGATAAAGCGATGTGTGCTGAAGGAAATTACGTCCCAAAAGGCTCAATCACTACCCCGGTTCGTTAAAGAGAAAGAAAGATAGCGACATATAAAAAAAATCGTTTATGGTTTATCTTTTTAGTTTACCGGGGTGAGCGATTTGAAGAAAACTTTGCTCCACAGATCAGATAAATGGTATAGCTACGCAAGATCAATCTTTGTCGACACGTGCCCTCATTAGAAAAAAGTAAATAGCATATTATCATTTTTATGTTAATTAATGTAATAACAAGTGGATACATTAATATTTATTTTGGGAGATAGAGATATTAAATTAGACTTAAATCAAATGACAAAAAAAATTGGTTGAAACCATGAAAAAAAAATGTTAGTGGTAGAAATTCTAAATCTAAACTTTCTTTTGACGGTTCTAGCATTACATATTTTCAAGTTTATTCATGCATAATTTTGATAATGTTGCTATGAATTATAATTATTTAAAAATTAAATTGATTTAATTTATAGACTGAATGGAAAATATGCATGTTAAAAGAATTTACTGAATGAAAATACGTATTACATTTGAAAATATCTTTGTCAAATGAATAGAAAACACAAACAATATTTGAAAGAGATTTTTGCTTCTGCTTTTAAAATATTTCAATAAATCAAGCGAAAAATATTTATCACCATGTTTACCATGGTGATAAATGTTTTGTTTGAAACACCATGTTTTGTTTTTTTGATAAAATCTCTTTAATAATTTTAGTTTTACTAACAATTTTTTACTCTACGAAAGGCACATTAACTTTTTAAAAAATAATTCCATTCGACCAACTTCTTTCCAAAGTACAGATCACTCTCCCTTAACACGTTAGGTAGATTCCTAGAAAACGCCGTGTTGTTTGAAACCTTGTTATGCGAGACCCAGAGCAATACAACAAAAGGGGGGGGGGGAATTACATTCTGAAAACTGAAAAAAAAAACATTTTATTTTTAACTTCGTATGAGCAACTTAATTTTTATTAAAAGTATAAACGTTTATGTAACACAAAGTAAAAAAGAAACGAAAACTGTTAAACTGTTATTTCCATTTCATCCGACTTTTAATTTAATAAATGTCTTCCTCATCATTTCTTCCTTCTCAGTACAATAAAACGGTTTTTCTGTTGAATGATATCACCTTCCCTTTTTCATAACATTTTTCTTCTCTTTGTGTACCTTTTATCCTCTTCAAAAAATGTGTAATTTTAGTTTGTTTGGTAAGGTCGCTGTAGGTTTACTTAAGGTCGCTGTAGATCACTTACAAGATCGCTGTAGATTTCATGGTATGGAGATTTTTTACAGCTTCCTTTTGAATTTTTGGCTTATTTCAGCTTAAAAATCTGCATTCAAGAAAAATGGTTCAAGATTATTAGCTAAGCTTAGACTTTCTCGTAGTTTTTAGTGTTTAACTTCTCAATCTTCTTCAGTGCTATTGTCCTCAAAATCGATTTGATTTATAACTTCGGATACCATTTCCATCAAATCCGCTTCGTCAATTTCTTCCACTAATAAATCTTGAATGTCTTCAATACCATATACACAAAACTTTCGCCTCCTATCGATTTAGTAATTTTTAATATGTCATAAATATCATTTTCCGACGATTCAACTATGTTTTCTATTTCAACTGAAGATGATCTTCCAGCATGAAATTAAAGTTGATGTTTTTAGTTCTTTCGGTGACAACGATATGTGCATGCAGTGTTTAATTGAAAATTGCTTCTAAGCTTTCATTACATTAATTAGTTTCGAACCGGTTACGTCTGAAATCTACTTTTATCTTTATCAGGCACAGCTTGTTCCTCAAAATTAATTTTCCAAAAATTAGTCTTAAAGACGAAAACGTCATTCTTTAACACATCGTGACTCAACACAGACTGCCGACAATCTGTTTGAAATACTTTTGTCACCAGGCCACGGAAATAAAAAGAAACAAACGGGGGTCCTAGACTGCCTTTGCAATTTATAACAGATAGGTATGATATACAATAACATCGTATCCCACTTTATCCTTTTATAAGCATTTCTGTCTTGTTCATAAGCATTTACATCAATAATAGAAAGTAGTAAAGTTTGAAAAGAAAATAAGAAAAATATTGCTTGGATTTTTTTATGCCAATCAGCCTTCTATATTTCCTCAGTTTGGATTTCAATTATGGTAATAAACTCTTAAGGCAACATAACATTAGCCAACTTTTCACGTTGCTTTATCTAAAGGAATCCGTTACCCAGATTACGCTGAAAAGGCTGATTTCAGTAGCAGTATCAAATAATGTTATTAAGTATCACTAACACGTTGATAATTATCAAAAATTAAAATTGTAGCAACACATTTAATCTTAAATGCAACAACATATACAGATGAAAATCCGATCCATTTTCTATAGCCGGTTTTCATACCTGAATACAGCTTCTACCGAAGTCGAATTTAACAATGAATAAGCATATTTATATGCTATGAAAGCCTGCATCTTCTGTTTCGAATTCATTCGTATTGTGTCTAGCAAGAGATTACAATCCATTGGAAAACATTTGAAAAATACCTCCCTTCTCCTGAGAGTATCTGTTTTAAGAAATATCTCACTGCGGATGCTAGAATCAGCGTTGAAAATATGCGTGCGTCAACTATACTCATGAAATTTTAAAACAGAATCGAAATATAGAAATTCGATTGGTGTAATTTATCAATTTTGACTCACTTATATAAATAAAAATATAATTAGAGCAGGGAAAAAATTTTGAACCGATTAAATTAACTGTGATTTTAAAAAAAATTCGACCCGAGTGATTATTATAAAAATTTCATAATTTAGATGCTAAATGATAAAAATTTAATTTTTAGCATAAAAACAGTATACTTTGGTATATCATTAAATTTGACATCAATGAATAATATTTTAAGGAGATGTTCTTTTTTTTTTCATATTTGATAATTCGCATATGAATAATAATTTTTTTTACTAGCAAAATTTCTCGCTTTTTTACTATTAATCCTTTTTCGACTTCCGTAATGAGGTACAACTAGACACAATTTCCTCGGTCAAATAACTTTAAATATTAGAAATTTTTAAGGTGAATTTTCAATACCTCAAGACAACGATCCTTAGAAAATAATCTTTAAAATAAGTTCATGGTAAAAGTTACAAACTCCTTACAGTATTAATGGAGAGAGCTGTTTACATTGGATTGTTATCTGTTTTCTTTAATAACAAGGATTTTTTTTCCAAAGAAACTCGCTTCTAAAGGAACACGTTATATTTTAGGTATTTATTTAATATTAAATAAATGGAAAGCAGGGAGCTTCCGTCTTAACCGAGTAGTCTTCTTCCTGAATTTCGCGAGTGAGAATATTCACAACGAGTCGCGTGACCTGATTTCACTAAATATTAATCCTACAGATTGAAGGGAGATGGTTAAATGAAATTACTCAAAGTCATCGCGTGGTGAGTGGGCTACGTAGTAAAAAGATGTTGTTATCATCACTTGATTGTGGCCCACAATTTTAAAAAACAGAGAGTTTTAAACCACCAAAATTAGGACCAGAGCTCGTTCGAATTTCTTCAAGAACTACGTCTTCAGAGATATCTGTTAAAGAAATATCCATAAATAAATTAATAGGTGGTAATAATTAAAATAACGAATATGATAATTATAAACTATTCCATTTAACATGATTAATTATTTATTATGAATGTTATTTTATATTCAGGTACATACTTTCATTGCATGTACGATTAATTTATTTTTTAGTTAAATTTTAATACTGCAAAAAACTAAATTTTTCTTATCAATATATATGGTCCATAATTGTAACATTTTATTAAATTTAAATTGCTATAAATAACTTTTTTTTTTATTTAATAGAGTTCCACCAAAAATTACAGAGTATCGAATATAATAATAATTAATAAAGAGTATATAATAATTAATATATAATAATATATTGCATTCTTCTTCTTATATAATAAGGAGAAGAATGCAAAAGATTAAAAACCTTTCATTGGAACGGATTTCTTAAATCTTCAAAAGAACTTAATTTCCAAACGGTTCCGATTCATAGAATAATTAATTTTCCTAAATATATATATTTCGATTTTAGAAACATATATGTAGAACATTTTTAATGGAAATTGGAAATATAAAAATTTCATGAATGTAAATTGCTTGATATTCTCCGGATAATTCTCTTGATTACAATGCTACGAGTCCTCTTAAATTAGTTATATAATTATTTAATTTTATATCACATATTATTGTTACAGAAGTAACGTTTTAGAATAATTTTGAAAGACCCCTTTACATATATCTTCGAGAAAGTTGTTTACCGTGTAATATATTCTTGGATCCAGAATAGCTAATATGTGCGTTAAAAGCTACGGATAAAGATGCGTTATACTGAATTTTACACTTCATCTGAAGTTTTTAGAAGAAATTTTTAAAGCTCATTCAAATGTATTATAAATTATAATATAAAAACACATAGATCTATTTTATATTATAAATTATAATATAAAAACACGAGTATGACACACATAGATCTAAATTTATTATTTGTTGATATCAATATGAATACGAATGAAACGTAGAATACCGAAGTTAATGAAGAGTAAAAAAATAATAATAATAATGAAGCGTAAGACAATCAAACTAAAAGGACATTTCGGAAAAGTTGACCTGTAATTGTGGTCTTGTATTATTTCAGAGCATTGCAAAAACATAGAAACTCCTCGAAACAATTTATGGATATACAGGAACCGAACTCCACGTACATATTTGGAGGAGTTATAGAGAACGTTATCAGGTTTCCTGATAATGTTCTCTATAACTCCTCATAGAAAAGCAAGGTCAGAAATTCAAAAAATAAGTGATAAAGAGACATAAAGACACTGTAAGGACCTAATATAGAAACTAATGTATAGCTCTTTATTACCCTAAAAGGGGTATAATAATAGTTGTTCGAATCACAGGAGATAATAGGATTAAGATTTCACCCATTAGCACAGATGTACACATGATAAGTGCAAGGATTGCTAACATTCTCTCAGATTCTGGATATTTAGCACAGCGATGGTAATTCCTCCTACTCGGTACAGGTCAGAATCTACATTTTGCGCAATCAACATTTAAACTACCCTAGAAAAAAAAAATCAATAGGAGGTAGCCATGTGATTGGGGGCATGCAATGGGACCACAGCGACAATTTGTCAACGTCTAAAAGACCACAAAATCATGTACGGGAATTGGGCAATGAGATGGAGTTCCATCTTTTGAAACCATATTCGGCGACAAACATGTGTCGGAACATCGTTAAGCAATGCCGAAAGAGCCTCCAGTAGAAGGATGAGGTATGTGTGTGCGTTCAATCGAGATGGTAAAGGTCTACTAAACAATCTACTATGATACCGACCCACACATCAACGGCGAAGCAGTGTTGCGTGATCTGGTACCGCGTTGATCAAGTAGGCTCGCGTGTACACGTTGTGCGTATTGAAAACCCTTTAATATAAAAGGATGCTTGATCACGGAATAAAATTGAATTGGGGAGTAACATGACGGCCACTCTTTCTTCGAGAAACTGTTATGAAAACGCGTCATCGATAATCTTCCGACTGTTATAATGAGATGCTTTGAAGACGATGTAAAGCCTCTCACTGTGTAGAGCGCGTTATGCAGTTGTACGAAATGATCCTTTGCAACATCAAGAGCTTGTATGCTGGAGCCAGGATTTCGGTCACAGTATTTAACATTTCCTTTCAATTGTTGATGGGCATATTCGAAGTAAATATTGGTCAACTCTGCATTCACGAAACTATTCATGTTAAGCGCACTCATTACAATGAGGAAATCGCACGTGTCAACCGTAAGAGATCCCGCACTGGGGCACACTATGCATTTTCTATCATGTTTTCGACCTTTCCAATCGACGTTCTCTTATCTCCCCTCCAAGTTCGCACGTCAAGTTCCAAGACACCCTCTATACTTTTTTATAAACTAAAATATTACTGTTCATAGGACATATTTGGTATGCTGCAATTAAAAATGAACCTTAATCTTTCCAACTTGATAAGTTAATCTTTAGTTCTCTTCGATTTCTAACTCATACGGCAGTAATTAAATTCCCATTTGTGTAAAATACAGCAACGGGAATTTTTTCGAATTTTACTTTTTGAACGAAAATGAGTGACTTGGAACATTAAAAGAGCAAGATACATGAGAGATCAAGGAAAAACAAGGCAATATACTCAGATATGACAAATATGAATGAAAATTATTATCAATACGTATTAAAAAACTGATTATATAATAAAAGAATTATATAATATTTTTATTTAATAGTTCTCTTCGTTACTAAAAAGCATCAAAAGAGAGCGATTAAATAAAAAATTGTTTTATGAATTTTTTACTCTCTCGCCATTCATAAACATTTTCATTTACAATAATAACCATGTTAGGAGAGGGGGGTGCCAGCTCAGGTGTCGTCCTCGTCACTTGACCGTGGTTCAAAATTACGAGGTTCATCGCCAATAGCCCTCGTGTTGCTTCTTCGTGTTAATAAACACTAAACTAAATTACAATAATAACCAAGTAACAAGGGGAAAAAATGCATTTGTGTAAGACATTTTAAAATGTGATTTCTGTGCTCTTGGTTCCAGGGAAATTTGTTAATCGAATATAGTATCTAAAGTGAAGCAATTAAATTTTATCAAATCCATTTACAATTGTATAAAGCACTTAAATAGTGAAGGTCAAAGAAAATAAACTCTTAATGATAACAACCGATTTTCTGTTATCGTATCGATTTCTGTGTGAAAGATAAGTATTATCATAACTACAACATTATTCTTCAAATTACTATTTTGAAGGGACTTCGATGTTTGTACAAACCTACAAATAAGATATGAATTATCAGTCAAAAATTTAAAAAAAAAATCAGAAACAAATTTTGCGTAGGAATTTTCTCTTAATAACCCCCCCCCCCCCCAAATTCCAAATTATTGCAGCATCACCCGAATTAATTTTATGGTTTTTAAAAATAGAAAGCTAAACAGCAACTATTTCATTGATGGAGCTTAAATTTTGTTTCCTGATTATGTTTTTATCTAAAATTACCCATTATTTTTTATAATCAAAAAAAAAAAAAAAATTATGGACCTTTTAAGTATTAAACAGAGAGAAAAGTAAAAATATGAAGACAAGAAAAAATCTTAAGCGATTTTCAATTTATTATCGAACTGGTTAAATATTAAAAAATTATAAATCACCAACACATTTGGAAATGAATGTATTGGTGCCAGTACACTCGTTTATGTACGAACCAGTACTTAAACGTATTCAAATACATGAATAATTTTCCTAATAATCCTTATGACTACAAAATATTTTCCAATAAAAATATTTTTCCTATTTTTCTTCTTCAGATGCGTTTTATATTCTCGAGTATTTACTACATCTCATACATTCAAATTACAATAACTATATTTTAAATAAATATTATCTCCTTCTTTGCTATTATTTGCTACTCTTTAATCAAAGTTATCAATGCTTTTGTTACAAAATAGATTGAAAGATTTGAATACGCAATGAAAAAATAATTTTTTTTATTTATTTCAGTATTGTTTTGTGTATTGGATTTTTTAAATGTATTTTCAAGCTTTTTTTCTTTTTATTTTCATAATCATATTTAGTTATTGGTACGTGAAAATAATATGAGTTGGCAAGTGTGTGACGTTGGGCAGTTTTCTCTTCATTAACCTCAGAGACATTTGTAATTTGAATTGCATAAAATTACTCGCACAACTCCTTGCCGACCAAATGAAACGTAATTAAGTAAATTAGATGAAGATAAGAAGTGTAATGAAATGAATTTGAAATGGTGGTATATAAACGAAGTAGAATGGAAAGAAAGTGGAATTGAGACAGATGGTAACGACAGGCTGATAAGTGTTTGTAAATTGGAGTGAATTATTAAAATTAATCATTGGTAATAAAATTGTTTGGAAGTGATTCCTTATTAGAATAATAGTAGGCTAATCTACTAAAATCGAGAACTTTCTTGATCGATGCCAGTGAGTTGGTAAGATAAGACTTTACTGTTTAATTATAAGTAAGTTTAAAGTGAGTTAAGAGGGATGCTAGAAAGAGATTTTTTTGACGTATTTGGAATAAGATTTGTGAACTTATTGACCATTTAATTAGGCTTTAAGACTTATGTGGAGTTAAATAATGAAAGGCAGACGCTACAGTAGCGCCCAATCGTTCCCACCCTTGGAGTAAGAGCCGCCGCAGCATGTCTATTTTCCCCGTACAGTTTTTCAATGCTTCTGGAAATATGATAGACTTTCTAGCCAGCTTAGAGTTAATATTCTATATTGCAACATAACTGATCACTCTTTAGCCAACGCATTTAAGAAATCGTCTAACAGGACGCGCTCGTGAGACCCAACTGCATCATTTATTCATCGCATGCTTAAAATTGTCCGACTACTTAATCTTGTCCTCGCGGCAGCTGCAGTAGTGCACATAATAAATCGGTTAGCTCCAAATGTGCTGAGTTGCGCAATCCCTCCACTAAGACTCTAAAAAATGGCAGTGAAATACGAAGCGTGTTTCTTAACCAGCCATCTACCAAGTAGTAGTATCTCTGTCCGAGGTATTAGTTTAGTTAAGTTTTTTATTAACGTCGCACTAGAAGCAACACGAGGGCTATTGGCGACGGACCTCGTAATTTTGAACCACGGTCAAGTGACGAGGACGACACCTGAACTGGCACCCCCCCCCCCTGTCCGGGGTATTCATCACAGCAAGCAAAATTTTGTTCGATCACCAGATAGGCGATCTCTACGTACAATCAGTAAGGACGTCGTCATCTGGGTCACCCAAACATAGTGTCGAAGATTTACAATACCTTTGCGTCTTGGAGTTGAATTTCATGCGCGCTTCCAAGATTGCCCTGGATTTTGAAACAAACACTTTGGTGAACAACAAATAAAAAGTAACATGAAGAAATCAACCTAGCACACTCAAATTTGCCCGAAGTTCAACGGCAGATATTTACAGCAACTTATTCAAGAATACTCAATCTCGAAGTCTCATTCATGTACTTCGTCATGAAATAGATACGGGAAAACATCTCCCAATCTCGACTTTACCGTCGAGATCGAGTGAATAAAATGCTTAGAGAGGGAGGGAATTATTTTATCCATTCAAACACCATACGCCTCGCCGATGTAGTAAAAATAATGATAAGCCTATAATCCGCCCAAACTTGACTTTAAATGCCGAGAATGGCTTAAGAGGAAATCACACTAATAGGAAGAGTATCCACATAAGAAATAGTGAGAGAAAAGGTATGAATGAGAATGATATTAACAAACGAATTCTTGAGTTGAATGAGAAATATGAGAAATAATTTTATGTTAATACTACTGAATCTTTTTTTCTATAATTATTTTGCATAAAAAAATAGATATTTGTTTAGTTAGAGATTATCTTTTGCATTATGTTAATTTAAAGAGTATGTATTAATTCTTTATAAAGATATGACTAAATATTTGTTTCATTAAATAATTTTAAAATGCAATATTAATTTGAAAGTTTATGTTTTAGCACCTCAAATAATAGAAATAATAGAATATTGCTCTCTATTAAATTTATAAATAAATCTTTTGTCGTGAAAAAGTTTCGTAATCTTAATAAATATAAATGATTAATCCCTATTTAAAATAAAAAAAAGAAATTTTTTAAATATAAAAAAGGGGCTGTGTTCTATTTAATAATAATAATAACTTAGTTTTAAAAGGTAATGATAAAATTTGTAAGCGTAATATTTACAAAGATTATATTAATGAGGAATATAAACATGGCATTACAGGAAATTTATGTATAATTTCTGATAAAATATTTATATCTATAGTGTATAAAAGTACTAATTATAAACTTAGCATTTTGAATAGTAAATTTGAAGTTAAAAAACAAACAATTTCAAAAAAAAAGATAATTTTATACATAATTAACAATAATTTTGGACTCACAATAGAAGTTTTTAAAGAATTTTAAGGTTGTATTAATAAAGATATTAAAAATTATTCTTTAAAAAAGTAGAATTTAATAATAATGAGGATATTTATTTTAAAAGATTTTTTTAAAAAAAAATTGTTATTAATCTCCAGGGCATCTTCGTTATAGGTTATGTAGACAAAGTACCTATTAATTATGCTATTATATGCAAAAAAATATGCATTTAACCAATAAGCATTTTGAGAAAAATAATTCTTTTAGTGTAGTGAATAACAGTCAGAAAGAAATTTCTAATAGAATTATGGCATATGAGAAAATTGGTGTTATTATAAATACGTCAAAATTTCATAAACTTCTATTAAATTTAGAACTTAGTTATTAATGGATCGAATACTTATATAACTATTGCTAATGGACATTATAAAAAAATTCTAAGAAATATTACAGAAATTTGAGTGAAACTGTTATTAAATAAAGCTGATGTAGTTATATGTGTTAAAAATAAACAGATGTATGCTATATATAGTTATGATTTTGAAGATCTTTTTAATTCAATATAAAGATATGATCATATTAATATTCTAAAAAGATGTTTTAGAAAATTGATATTAAGAAGGCATGAAAAATTTATAGCATATGAAAAATTTATTACAAGTTAGTTATGAAAGAAAATTATATAATTTTTAATACTAAAAACCTATAAACAAATTAAAAGTACACCACAAGATGGGCCTGAAAGTAATTATTTGGCTAATATTTATTTACATTATGAATGTAATTACATCGAATATAACAGTTTTATTATATGCTCTCCTTAGATATATTGATGATATTAAAATCTTTCAAAATAATAATGTAAAGATGTTAAATCATTTTTTATCTTTTTATCCACATAGTATTAAAATTATTGCAAACTAACAACAATATTAATTAATCTGAGTTCTTAGATATTATTTATATAAAAATAGAAAATAATGATATTTTTAGTAATATTTATGATATGAGGGATAATTTTAGCTTTATGATTCGTAAGGTGCCGTCTTGGACTAGTTCCTTACGTATAAGTATTTTCAGAAACGTTATTTATAACATTCGACTCTTGAATAATACGCATGATATTTACAAGACCTTGTTAATTTTCACAAACTTTGTTGGTGGGCCTTTGAATTTTATTGAATTTTATTAAGAGTAACTTAAAATACAATAATTATAAGAAGGAGCAAATATAATTTTTGTTTCATTAAATTTTATAAATTAAATCATTGTTTTTTAAATTTAATTTTCTCGTTTTAAATTTCCTTTTATAATTGGTTTTTCTCTTTCTCTGTGCTTTTTTCTAATCTTCTGACTGTACATCTTTTTATTATTTTTAATTTATTTTCTTGCCAACATCTTATAGATATAATATTCGTTTTGTTAAATGTTATATTTTGTATAACTTTTACAAGTTTCGCATTGTCTTAATTTTTCATTTATGTGTTTGAGCTTAGGAATACAAAAGTAAATTAGGATATTTTTTTAAAATTTTAATTGTATCCTTTAAAATAATTCAAAGTATAGTTCTTGTTTGTAACTTTTATTTACATTTAATTTTTTAAATTTTTGTATCTTTACTAATTTTATTTAATTTATGTTTAGATTACTTCTTTATTTAAAAATGTTTCCATTCGTTATGCACAGTGAAGACTTAAAAAATTTTGAAATTATATATCTATTAATTTAACACGGGAGAGAGGCAATTACAAGGTGATAGTGATAGCAGTGGATGCAGTGCAATCTACGTCCACTTTATTCCGTATGTTGCGTGATACAAATTTGAGAAAACCATACATATAATTTCGCAATCGCGCCTCCAGCGAAAGAGAGCGAAATTTTCCCTGCTTGGAATTTATATGCAAGAATTTCTTCAATGTATGGGATGGAGGTACGTATAGGTATTTTAGCTGCAGACAGAAAATCTAGTACAGACTATCCCTACTGCTTTGAAGCGTGTGAATAGCTGATTGAATAGATTTCAAGAGCACTGGATTACATAAATTAAAAGCTACATTTGAATGGTATCAAGAAATAAAGATGAACTCCTTACTGTGATAGTTTTAATATAGGATAAATAAGGAAATTAAATTGAGTTTTAAGTGAAATCATTACACACACACACACACATACACACACACATATATATATATATATATAATGAAATGTATGTGTGTCAGGGCGGTGGCGTGTTTGGGGGTACATCAAAATAACGTATAATCTTTATAAGTATACACTAGAGTTTGATGTATGGATGAAGGACAGTTACAACTACAGTTAAACTCCGTTATAGTGAACCGTGAGCAAACCCTATAAAATGTCCATATTAACCGAAGATTCACTATATTCATTCTTGTTGAATTTTTGAAATATCTTAGCATTTGATGGTGGTTTTGTTGGATACAATCATTTTCATCACATGAAATTCACAAATAAAGTATTATTTACTTTACACACAGACATATATAATTTAAAATTCATCATGTATTAGAAATGAAAAATCGTGAAGTAGTATCATTTTTATTTTTACATCCTTTGGACAAAATTTGTAATTTTGATTGAGTTCCAACTTTTCAAGGGGTAGTTTGAAGAGTAGGGGTATATACAGTGGACTCCCATAAATTCCCCCAGAACGGCGGTGAAGGTAGGAGAGTATGAAAGAGAAATACTGTTTATCAACTGGGGGACTAGTGGTTGAATTCTAAAAATGATGGGGAAGGTGAAATAGTAGAATTTCAAACGGAAATTTAGAATTGCTGCTTTTCGGGACTTCGCTTTTGTAAAACTCAAAAAAATCTGTAGAAGGGAAATTTGAGTTTACTATGAGCGGACTTTCATTTCCTCCAGTTCACTACACGCTCTTTAAGTAACAATGAAAATTAATTAAGTAGAAACTCAGTTGGAACTAGTGAAAAATTTCTTTTAACCGAGTGTTTACTACAGCATGGTTCGATTTCATAGTCAAAAGATGACAAAAACGGTTAACTGTTCATTATAATACAATAATAATTTTTCAGTGCCCTTGGGCCATACAAATTCAATGCTTCTCAGACTACTTTTAAGAGGAACCAATTCTGTCCTAACGCTCTGGATTTTTCTCCCTAAGATTGTGAATCCTTTTCTCTCGTTGCACTGACTCCCGCAGAACCCTTTGATACTTAAGAGCATCTGATGGATTTGTAGGAAGCATTTAAATCCAGAAAAATACTCTCTGTGATGCATAAGGTAATTTTTAAATTTTTACTGATGAATTAAACATTATCTATATCACTATTGCTTAAAAAGAATAATCTTCACGTTTATTTTGTAATATTTTTTTACAAATAGGAAACAATTTATTTAATATTTAGATAAACATTACCTAAATGTGTATCTTTTTGTCTGAAAACGTCTCTGCCCGGGATTTTCAAGTGCATTGTTAACAGATTTATCATTCAAAAGTATGTCGACGGTAGATTCAACACAAAAAACTGTGTCGAGAAAAGTTTTTCGGTACTGATTATGTCGCAATCATTAAAAAAAATGAGGACGAGCACTTCTACATTAGACAATCAATTCCAACTGTAGCGAAACACTTGATGACAGAAAATTGTTTCATTACTCATCTCGTTGAAAAACCATTTACAGGCTAACTAAATTTATTTCCAGCCTTTGGTAACGGAAAATTTTGATGAAATGTACAATTTCAAGTTTTTTTTTTTTTCTCATGAAATAACTGAAGTAATCAGAATTAATTGCAATCAATGTCATAGTTATCTTATATATATCAAAACAAAATTAGTTATTTTTTAATATTATTAACTTCGTGAGATTTTATTTGATGGTAGCGAAAAATATGATTTTATCTTCACATATTTCTTCCAGCTACATAAATGCAGTCACATTTTTTTAAAACAATGTTTTTTTTTATTTATCGGCTGTCTTGTATTATATTGTTAAAAAACCGAGAATTTTAAACAAGTCTTTTTAATAACGTGATTTTTTTAAAACTTATATATCTGTACTTATCATTCCAACAGTCTATAAGCACTTGTAAGCTGAAGCTTTTGCAACTTGGTATTAGTTCGAACTTACTACATTTACGAGTTGATATTTGGGTAGAATGATGAGAGAAACTACATCTCTCTCATTTATCATATTTATGTGTATGTAATAAATTTCTTGAAGAGTTTAGTTAATATTCAGTTGAAAATATAACAATAAAAAAAAACGTAATTTCAGTTGATATTTCTTAACATCGCCTTTTGTCAGATAAATTTTTTTATGTTTTTAAGTCAGATGAATGTCATCTGCCTTATAAGCAACGAAA
Organism: Nephila pilipes; assembly: GCA_019974015.1. Lineage (NCBI taxonomy): Eukaryota > Metazoa > Arthropoda > Arachnida > Araneae > Nephilidae > Nephila > Nephila pilipes. Next base: position 2,338,570 of record BMAW01060662.1, read on the forward strand.
ACAACTACAGACGTCACTTGACTGTTCTTTTCAACACTTATTCACATCATCACTTGTTTATTGGAAGAAAAGTGACGTCTCTCCACCCATAGATTGGAGTGCATCTGATTCTATCTGACCGCTCTTTCCAACAAGTTCAAGGCTAACGGACGATAAACTGTGTTAGCGGAAAAAGTAAAACTGCCGCCAGCAAACTAATAAACACACTTGAAGGCTGTATGAAGTGCACACAAGCGGATTCAGTAAAACGAATTCGTTTGACGATGATAAGAGGATTGAGGGCTGGGTAGTGCAAGATAACACGTTAAGAAATCGTCCTAATGAGAACAGAGGTGGTCTCTTCAAAAGACAAGCTGTTTACGGAAGTTAATCAATGCAAATTTTTTTTACTATCTCATTGTTAACAGTTCAAAGATTAAACTTTCAATTTCTCGGAAAGAAAACAATCAATGAATGCGACATGAGTTTTTTTTTTTATGAATATTTTAATTTTCCTTTGACAGTTTATCTTTGATAAAACATGCAATAGTGCAGTATTTTAAGAGATTTTGCGATATGAAATAATTTGAAAGCGTGTTTTATTTTGCCTATTAATGAGCAAAACTTTTTCATCAGTTTTATCTGATGCTTCATGTATCAGTTTTCAATAACGGAAGATGATTGCTATATTTGTTAGAGCACAAATGAATCATAATCACTTCGGAGAAGAAACAAGAAATGGAACTTCGTGTAGTCGTTGGGTCACTTGTTTCAGAGTGGATTCCACCAGAAACTGTTGTTTCGAATAAAAGAGCACTATTAATCCCTAGAACCTAAAATTCTCCAGAATAAACGAGTTTGAAATATGAAGGAACTAACTAGCAAACCATATATATCTCCTTCTCATTCTCTACTATTTCGAATTTTTTTTAAGTCTCTCTCTTTCTCTCCGTTGATAACATCGCCATCTATTAAATTAGGGATAGCTCTAGACTTTTGGAACATACTGGATTACTATTAATGATGATAATGATATGACAGAACAAGAGTGGATTTTATAAACTACTATCACAAATATTTTGTATTAGTAAAATCAATATGGTATCACTAGATTATCAGAGTTTCATTTTAGAAGTGTATGATTTTACAGATATAGAGAAGAAGAAGAAAATTAGGAAGTTTTGGTACGTAATTCCGAAGCTTTTTCGTTTCGGTATACAAAAGATCAAACCTTGTACTTTTCTATAATTAAACCGAAACAGTAGATTATTGATTTATTGTATACAAGCAAAAAAAAAATATGACAAAAATCAAGAATTGCATTCTCATTTTTCTTAATTTACAGAACTAATATTATACACTTGATTTATTAATTAGTATAAGGGCTTAATATGTTTATTTTGCATTCTATTAAAATGCACAAGTGTCTCATTATGTAGTTTTTGCACATGATGCAAGATCGGCCAACAAATATTCCAAACTTCGATATAGTATAAACACGAAAATAAAAGCAGTGGTCTTGAAAATATGTAAGAATTTTTATGAGCTAAATAAATGTTTGATCACAAATAGATATATGAATATTATAAATAAGATGAAGTTTATTTTTTTGTAACACTGAAATCGAAGAGGATATTATTGACAATGAAACTATTTAAAATTTGCTTTACAAAAGTTAATTCTATTTATAACAAAGATAAACTTACGGAAAATTAGTTTGTTGATCTTTTAGGAATAAACATTTCATTCATGATACAAAATGTTTGTTTTATTTATTAATTTTTGACATTATATAAATATCTTTATTTTAAAAAAAAATCTTTAAAAAGATAGAGAAGTTTAAAATTCTTGCTTTTTTCCATTTTATAATATTTGAGTAAACATATGATAGTATAACGGATCGTATCACACATACGTATATATATATATATACTTGTGTGTGCATACTAATGCCATATATCAAATTTATCATCTCTTTCATTTTATTTAAAATATTCTTAATGCTAAGCATCTTCTTCCACTTTTAATTTTGTAATTTCCATTTCAGAATAATGCTTGTTTTGCTGACTATAAATTCTCCATTCCTTTCAATTCTTAACTTGACAAAATTACAAGAATTATCCGTTTCTCTCAGGTATAAAAGCCGTCGCTAACAGACAACCATTCTCTGTTGTCTTAATCTTTTTTCACGGACGCCTGCCGCATCAGACGTAAAACATCGTGTACTGTACTTTCGTCATGGCTGGAAAATGTAAACCCATAAAATGTTTCAGTGCATTAATAAAATACAAGATTAGTTACTTAAAATAATGACTGCCTTATTCATCAAGCCAGCACAAACATTAAGGTATCTCACTACTTTCGGAACCATGATTTTGAAAAAACGTGTAAATGAATATTTTTTTTTATTTAGTATTATCTATATTAGAGTATACATATAAAAAATATTTTGAAAATTTTATTGCAAATGAAAAAAAATTAAATGCATTTTTTAGCATAAAACAAGAAAAAAAATAGCATAATTTCATAATGTATTCTTTTCAGGAAAAATCTTCCTATAACAATGTTATTTAGCATATGTATAGGTATGACATCTGTAAAGAGCCTGAAATATAGGATTTTTTTTAATAATTACAAGTTACAAGTATTAAGAGTCGAAGTAAAAACACATGTTTTTTTGAAAAATTTCTCCATTCATATGTATTAAAATGTGAATTAAATCACTTATAAATCATACATTACAAAAATCCTAGTTCAGGCTCTCAAGAACAATATGAAAAACATTTCTACCAAATTTTATCAAAACATAGAAGAACCCTTTGAGTTATCACTTTTCAAAAATCGTAAATGTACTAAAAAAATTTCTCTAGAAAATGAATTTAAAGTTAAGACTTGAACAGAAAACAAAGATATGCATACCAAATAAACTCAACCCTTCTCCTTTTTATAAGTCATACCATCTTCTTTCTCTTTTGCTTTTAAAATTTGATTTTCTTGCAACTCTAATTTTTTTTCGGGCTATTTTTGCTAAGGGTAATAAATATCGTAGCGAGTCAGCAATACGAATAATATCGAAGTTTTTAAAGTCGTCAAATGTATACTACCCAGGAATCACATCTTCATTGTTTTAATGTAATATTTTAGCACAACCCCATAATCATCATTGATATGTATATATATATATATATATATATATATATATATGTGTGTGTGTGTGTGTGTGTGTGTGTGTGTGTGTGTGTGTGTGTGTGTGTGTATCCGGAGTAACAGTTTCATAGTCGACAAATACATCTTTCGGGAATATTTTCCTCAAGCAACCATTGAATCATTCATTGAAATTCTGCGTTTTGCCATGGAGACAATTTTTCAATACATTTTGATCACGGAAATCAAAGTATGTAAATTTAATAGAATTAACAATGGTTTTAGGAAGGCTTTTGCATTTTTCGTTTACCTTTGCTCCTCAAGCAATATCACGTTGATACTTACATCAACTAAATTGTCCTTTCAAGCACTCGCCATGCATTGGCTGATCCACACCCGAACAGCTCTGATAAAATGCTGCTATTACAGCGCTTTATATTCTCAGCAAATCACTAGCATTACTTCTTATAGCAATATCATAGTAATTTTGCAGTTTATTAATAATTTGTTGGTGAGGCGGGTTCCGACTCTTTTCTGAAAGCGCCTTATGTACTCACATTTGGTGATTGGTTAGTTGGTTTCATTAATGCCGCACTAGAAGCAACACGAGGACTAATGGCGACGGATCTCGTAATTTTGAACCTAGGTCGAGTGAAGAGGAGGATACCTGAACTAACAACCCCTTCTCCTAACTTCCACACCACGCAAACGGGTGGACTTTGAGATACGGCAATTTTAACGTGCATCAGCCCCAGATACATGACGGTCCTTTTGTGGCCTTAGGGCTCGAATTAATGACTGGACGGTAACCACAATCAATGACTGGACGGCGGCGAGTTCGCGACCATGACCACTCGGCTATTGTGGTCATAACGTGATAATGAATTGTTTACTTCCAGTATAAGAACTGAAATTGCCTCACGCTTTCGCAGAATCTAAGATAAGATAAGGTATAGATCTTGATTCTCAATCGGTATTGAGATAACATTTCGTTTGGTTTCATCTGTTTCATATCACAGTTCGAAAATCATAACGCTCTGGCGAATTTCCAACGTAATTCGTAAATACGCTTTTGAATCTGCGCTGACATTAATATTTAGTTTACATTGTAGATGTCTTTGCCTGCCTTTTTTTTTTTTTATCTGCAGAGCATAAGGCATTAACCAGGGCTCTAAATACACTTCAGCGTTAGCACTGAAGTGAACTGAATTGAAAACACTTGCAGAAAATATACATCGTTTGTTTGATTGATTAATTTTTATTACCGTCGCACTAAAATCAGCACGAGGGCTAATGACGATAGGCCTCATAATTTTGAACCTCATTCAAGTGAAGATAACAACACCGGAGTTGGTGCTTGTCTCTCTTAACTTCCACACCCCGCCAACCGGAAGATTTGAGTCTCGATAAATGTAACGTGCATCAGCCCCTGCTACGCGACATGTCTTTGTGGCATCAAGGTTCGAACCCACGACTCGACGAAAACCGCCGATCACGAGTCCGATACCATGACCACTAGGCTACCGCGGCCACCTCATATTTGGTAACACTATTTTTTCCCATATATGTCTTTCACTGCTGAGTAACTTTGAGTCATCGTCACAGAGAGAAAAATTATGAATACTTTAGTTGTCTCATATGGCAAGAAAGCTCGAAGATACGACATACACCAAAAGATTCCATGCTAGAGGATGATCCAGAAGGATTTTGTGAACAAATTTAATCACGAGATACATGTAATCTTTTGTTTCGAGTAGATATGCAATAATTCTTTGACATAATTTCTATATCTGTAACTTTACCTGTATCAATAGATCAAGTTGCTAAATGTTGCCATCATAAGATACACCGTAGCTTGTTAAATCCTCCTGATGATTGATCTTTTTTATTTCAGAAGCCGTAGTATTCATAGAATCCATAACATTATAGTCTTTTCCAATTAACCGCATACTTAGTACACACAGAATATCGATCTCATTCGTCTTGTTTCATTTTAGTTGAGGAAAAGCTATGAACAAAGTTGCAGTTTGCACACTTGAACAACATTTTGGTAATAAAAATAAAACTGGACGCTTCCTTGAGTTCTAAACATTATGATAAACACAAATGGCAACTCAGCATTTCAATGACACTTAAAATTATTTTTACATTGTAAATGTTATTACCTAGTGTATGTTTTTATATTTAGTAGTTTTTTAAAAAACTTTCCTTCATTATTATTTCCTCAGTTCCAATTTTACGTTCACTGCTCGTGCTGAATGTTTCAGTAGTTTTTTAAGCGGAATGGCGATTACCATAGAATTTTCTTTTCTTACATTGACGTTTATTTTTCAAAATACCCATGCTTTAAATGAAAAGAATATTCATCTAAAAAGCTATTATTCAATTTAAAGTTACTTCATACAGAAATAAAATGACAAAATCGAAAGTAATTCAAACAGTGTAGCTCAGGAAAATAGTAAGCGGTAAGTATATTGCCTCTGATATTTTGGAAATTATACTACTAAATATTATGTCAGGTTTCTCAAAAGGAGTCTTGATGTATTTAAATTTTTTTTTTAAATAATATAATCAGTTAATATTCTTAAAAAAGAAAGGGGGAAGGAATATTTATGGTGAGAGATAGGACTAACTCCCGGTTTCGAAATATAGACTTCCGGCTATTTTTGTGGAAATGGTCTGATATTAAAATGCGTATAACTTGACTTCTATGTATCGTAGTTACAATTGGAAGGTTGCTTTAGAAAGAGAAAAATTCAAATATTTTTTTGGATGAATAAAAAAATCGATAATATCTCAGAAATCCGAGTTATTAACGTAGACGGTAACATTAACATCGTATTTCATAGAATATATATATATATATATACCGGGAGTGATTGTACATCCCGAACCAAATCTCCACTGGCTTGCTTTTATGCAAAGGGTAAGGTTGTCTAGGGGAATAATTCCATTACCAGGTTCTATGATGACTTCGTACTATTTACCAATTCAGCGAAGAGCCTTGAAGTTCGCTCACTGCTTTTATTCTTGAGTAGACGAAATGAAGTAATAATATTTACAAAACTACTATATACAGGTTATTTCAATTAAAAGCACAAATTCTTCGGAGAAAGATAGATGGCTATCCAATTTTGCCGCGTATCGGCGATAGTCGTTGGAACGCTCTCTCTCGTTCGGATTTCAGCTTCATCGGAGAAAGCAGAGGAGGAGAGAGAAGAGAATGAGCACTAAACGTCTCTCAGTTTTGTTCAGGAATAGGGGGTGCTGCGTGAGCTATCACATGACACTGATTCGTGGTGCTATCTATCGAGTAACTGAGTAACTGGTTTTACAGTACATTTGTAAACACAATTAATACTTTGATAATTAGCTGGAAAATCCTACACACACACACACACACACACACACACACACACACACACACACATATATATATATATATATATATATATATATATATATATATATATATATATATATGAGTATGTGGCTGCGGTAACCTAGTGTTGATAGGCTAGGACTACTGACTGACTTACTGGAGTTGTTTTCGACGAATCTTTGTCCGAGCCCAAATTCCACTAAGCACCCACCATGCAGATAGGCTGATACATGTTAAATCTGGTCGAGTCCCATTTCCTCTTGCTGGCGTTGTGGGAAACTTTGTAGAGGTCTGGGCTAGCTCAGGTGCTCGCCACTTGACCGAAGTTCAAAATTAAGAGACCCCTTCTCCAATAGTCCTCTTAAACGCTCTTAAAGTGAAATTAATAATTCAGTTAAAAATAATTTTTCAAATGGAGAAAGTGATAATTTACAATTGAAATATAAAAAGAAAGATCGTTATGTAAAAGGAAAGTTCTAGCTGCTAAAAATGAGGCCTGGGAGCACTTTTGCACCAACTAACATGAAAATTTTGGCCTGAAGTTCAGGTGAATCTCGACCCCTTGAGGTCATAATTCTTGCCTCATCTGATAACTCCCAAAAGCAGAAATATGAATTTCTAATACATTCTCTTTCCCAAGGCTCCGAGGAGACTTTTTATTTGAATTTTGAGGAGTTTGCAGCACCTCCGGGGGTTTCTACTGAAGATGTACTTTGATTTTTAAAAATCATAGCGGTGGGAAGGCTTCCGGCCTTGATTTTTTGGGCTATGAAATGTGGAAGAAGATTTTTCTAATTTCCCTTACCTTTTAGTGAAATTCATGAATTCATGAGGGCTATTTCCAAATTTTCCAAATAATTTAAAAGACGCTAAATTGAAACTCCTCCTTAAATCTGGTAAGGACCCGTCATCCGTTAAATCGTACAGATCGATCTGTTTGTTACTAAATTTGGGGGAAAATTATTGAGCGTGTTTTTGTCATTAGATTAAATTTCTGGACTGATCAAAACAATATTCTTCTTCCACTCCAATTTGGTTTCAAAGAAAATTTTGGCTGTGAAGACGCAATTTTCCACTTGGTTTCGTATATCAAACGAAAAGATCTACAGAACACGTTGTTGTTACTTTTATCGATATTCAGAGTGCGTTTGACAATACAGGTTGGTCTGTTCTATTTAAGACTTTAAGAAATCTTCCTCTTCTGATCTGTTTTTAAAAATTTCTTTACTCTAACTTAATACATCGACATATTTTTTCCAATAATAATTTTACAATAAAGCATCTAATTACCCAAGGCTGTCCTCATGGTTTGGTACTTGCACCCGCTCTGTGGAACTTATATTTTAATTCTATTTTGAATATTAATTATGAAAACTTTTTAGTTCAAACTTTCGCGGATGATCTGCGGTTATTTGCACAGGAAATTCGGGAAGATACCTGAAGCATAATTCTAATATTTTAATTGATCTTATTGCTGAACATCTGGCACGGCTAAGGCTGGAAGTTTCCATTGAGAAAATCACCTCGGTTGTGTTTAGAAGTCCGCCAATCCACAACAAAGGAGTTCGTGGTGGCAGCGTCATCAGTCGAAACCCAATTTTTAAACTAAAGAATTCCTTCATAAAAATTTGTAAATTTCATAAACATTTAGGTATTCTGATTGACTTCCGGCTCTCCTAGAGTCCCCGCATTAATTATTTTAAAGAAAAATTTATAATCTCTCATTACATTTTAATAGGGTTTCCGTCGATGATTTCAATTCCAAAAATTATAAACTATGTTACTCATGTGTTATAGAACCTATTATTATCTATGGTGTGGAGGTTTTGAGTGGTGATCTAAATTCTCGCAAATAATTAATTAGACGCTATTCAGAGAATTTACCTTTTAAAAATTACCAAGGCCTATAGGACGTCTCCCACTGCTGCTTTGCAGGTGATTGCTGGGGTTCCCCATATTTCATCTTACCCTAAAATTTAATTTTTTTAAGTATCAAATTTGGAAGCAGCATAATTTTAACTTTTTTCACCTGATTAATAATATCCCATTCGACTCAAATATCTCACTGAGAGCTGTTCATCCTGAAAAACAAATTATTTTTCTTAACAAATTTTCCGGACCGAGTGAGAGATTTACACCGATGGATCCGAAACTAATTTCCGAAACTGGGTTCGCCGTGTGTGTCTTCCACCGGTGTGTCCTAAACAAAGTCTACATGTTTAAAGTGAATTTTTATAATTCAATTTTCAAGGCCGAGCTTTCAGCAATCGGATTTGCCGTTTTGTGGGCCGTCTCTCATAACTCCAAAGTTTTTGTTTACTCCGACAGTTTATCAACTATATTGCTTCTGCAAAGTACCGGAAATAAATCAGCTTTTATTAATACCATTAAAGAAAAATTAGCACTTTATTCTGATTTTTACAACTTACATTGGGTTCGGACCCAAGTTGGAGATAATTATAACAAAATCGCGGATTCCTTTGCAAAGCTCGCTGTCACTTATGAATTTCCCTGCCCTTCGGTCTCATATAGTTATGATTTTAAAAAAATAAGCTTCTTTCTGACTGGAAGGTCAGGTGGTCAATTTGTAATACTGGTATTCGGGTTCACTCCTTTATTCCTTGACCAAATCTGAGTTTTTATACGAATTCTGGTTTTATTACTCGCTTCTTAACTTGTCATGGTCCCTTCATTTCTTATTTAGATCGTTTTAATTTAAAAAATACAAATTTATGTCTCTGTTGGAGATGCTGACCACTGCTTTTTCTCTCTTGCCATTTCACCTGGGATTTTCATTTAAAATGTCATGTTCTTGAAGCGAAACTTATTTGGCTGAGGTCCGTGTGGGAAAATCCCTACTTACATTCTAAGCTACAATTCTGTATTCTTACGGCTCGTAGAATTACCCAACAAATGTTTTAATTGTTTCAAACTTTTATTATATTTCTCAATATTTTAATCTTCCTTTATTGTGTAGCTATAATTGTATACCTTGTATACATGTTCCTATCTTTGCCTAACACTTCATTTTTGTTTACACGTTTGAGGACGTTTTTGTATTGCGCTATTTAACTTCTTATGCATCTTATTTCTACAAGAGAATTCCAACTGTTGGTTTCTTTTCTTCTTCTTGTGTTTGTGTCAAGTACATTTTCTTTTGCGTTAATACCTTGTGCACTTTAATTAACCTTGATTTCAAATTATGTAAAATCTTATGTTATTCTGCCAATAAATACTGAGTGCGGCTGGTGATTGTTTCTCTGGGCGACGGTTTGCAGCTCTAAGCCCTTTGGGTGAGCTCGGTCCCCTTGGATATTCTGCCAATATTTCTCGTGTTGTTTCTCATTCCAATTTTAATGCAATAATCACATTAATAAGAGTAAATATATGCAAAATATTTTTAAACAGCTTTGAAAAAAAAGTTGAACAAAAATAGATTTTTTGCAATTAAGGAAAAGTATTTATTACTTCAAAATAAAAGAATTAAAAAGCGATTGTACCTCCCTTCTTTTCTTTTAGCTACCCTCTCCTGATATAATCCATAATTCTATTTATATAAATTATGATTAATCAGCGATTGAAAAACAATTTGTAAGTTTTCAATATTACAGAGAAATAATTAAAGAAAAATAAATGATATCTTCGTTTAGGTCAATAGCCCAGAATTTACTTTATTTTCAGATTTATAATTTCAAATAAATACTTACGACAGTGAAACTGCAATGTTTATTGCATGATCATCATTGCCCTGGATATCTCGGGTGATAATATTCTTATGGAAGCAACCCACTGTCATAATTTTGTCATAACCTAAGAGATCACCAGAAAACTATTATGAGGAAAGCAAAACTTTCACTTTCATAATAATATGAAGGATATTAAACTAAATTTAATATTATATAGTATAATGTATCAATAGTTTCATGTAGCTGAAAAGATAAAAATAAGAAAGGATATAATACAGTTTAGAAGGGAATGAAATTATTCCCGTAATATAAAAACTCATTTTAAAAGGGGATGTAAGAGATGAGTTTAAACTGTTTGCTTCTATGAATTGTATATAAAATATATAACTTCAATTACATGATATTTATTACCAAGATTTTATCTTTATCTAATTCAAGAGTCTGAAGTCTGATTCTAAATTATCTTATAAATTAAATTTTAATTTGGGAATATCTGTATTGAAACAGCTGTAGTATGTTTGGGATTTTCTTTAGAGAAATTAAAACTTAAGAAATCAAAACTGATATATATATATATATATGTGTGTGTGTGTGTGTGTGTGTGTAGGATTTTCCTGCTAATTATCAAAGTATTAACTATATTTTCAAAGATATTCTAAAACCAGTTCCTCTGATACTCGATAGATGGCACCACGAATCAGCGTCATGTGATAACTCATGCAGCCCCACCTATCCAAAACAAAACTGAGTGACCTTTCGTTCTCGTTCTCCCCCCCCCCATTTTCCGCTTCTCTTATAATCACATTACCGCGTCAGAAGCAAACTCCAAACGCCCGAGCGCATTCCAGCGCCCTTCGCCAATATGGGTTACATGAGGCAGCCATCTATTTTGCTCCGATGAACTGGTGAATTCGTCATCATCTATTGTAAATACTTTCACTCTTCATCATCTCTTCTAATAAACGAAGTACAACAAGTTGAGCCTCATCATTGAATTTCTACAAAAACAACATAATGGAATCCGGAAATGGAATTACCCCCTAGACAACCGCCCCTTTGCGTAAGAGCAAACCATTGTAGATTCGGGATGAACATTCATATCACCCCACCTTCTCTCTCTCTCTCTCTCTCTCTCTCTCTCTCTCTCTCTCTCTCTCTATATATATATATATATATATATATATATATATATATATATATATATTCATTATACATATTCTCCTAATGTATGCAAAAGGAATGTGTATATTTTTTAGGGATATTTTCACAAACGAATGCCTTTAATCTAATCTATATTTATAATAAATCAAAGAATAAAAATACTTATATAACTAAGATACAAGTTTCTTTTAAATGTATAAAAGGGAAAAAATACTTGCAATAATTTCAAAATTTTAGATGTACTCATACTGAAAAAATACGATACAGTCAGGAAAACCTCACTTTTTTTCAATCTCAGCTTTACTGATTTAAACGTATGTGTTTTCTGATAGCATCCAATTTTTGACTTAAAAACTTTATGATAAATAAAAGTTTCACGTACAAAATTTTCAATTTTAAAATTCAGCTCATAAATTTGAATCAAATACAGAATGATTGAACAATGACTAATTTGCGATAAGCTCATATTTTTGAGTATAAATTATCACAACAGAATCATAAATATCTAGAAAATATAAGGGCTAAAATTGACAAGAAAACCAACTTAAATTATTCTTCTATTCTATTTAATACAGAGTTTTAATTTAAAAATAATATTTTATTGACCTTGAAATTGCAGACGATATGTCTTATTTCGTTTTAATGTTTCATACTCTACTCCTTATCAGTATAAACTTTGTACACTCACACCATCAATGCGTTTTCATTCGGTATCTGAAATATTTACAATGTTCAGTAATAAGAGACATGTAAATTTGTAAAGTCATTAACTTACTTCACATTTTATCTTTAGTTTCATGCTTCCCGTAGGATTTAATGACAGAAATGGAGATTTATGCACAGAAAAGCCCAGTTATTAATGACTTGAAAATCCTTGACATGCAATACATCCTTGACTTTGACCTTGCTGCCGATAAGCCCGGCAAGGAAAAAAAGAGCTGTTTTTCTATTAATTAATTCATTATGATGTCCTTTCTCTTGCTTTGCAATTCAGAACATTAAAAAGTGTTTTTGTAATGTATTTTTAATAGCTAATACCTAAGATATGTGTTTTTAGTCTCTGAATTAGTATCTTTGTCAATGCCAACCAATTGAAGATAGATCTAAGATATTAAGTCGCGTTTCAAAAAAACTTATAGTATGTAAGGCTGACTTCACATTAAACAAAGAAAAATAGAGAGAATAAAAGAAATTGTTAGTGGCTAAATGTTTAAATTAAGGGGTATGGTGCAAGAACCAGGTGTGTCTAGAACTACAAATTATTGTAGATTGTGAAATAAAAGTAGAGAAGTTATACCAGACTATTCTCTAATAGGGTTGAAAGAAGCAGTAAAATTAGTTGAGTCAAACATTTAGTGTCAACATTTTAAAATCGTGCAAAAGGTGAATAAAATAATGATTGATCTATATTATTCTGTATTTAAGTACATGAAATTAGTTAAAACGAAAGTTTCCATCAATGGTTATAACCATTTTAATCGCCAACGTTTTAAATTAGATCTTTCAAAATGTAAAAACGTTTCAAAAAATTATTTGTGAGTTCTTGCTTCACTTACATTTATGTTTTGAAAAAAATTAGGTTTAAAAAGGTGCATGAAGTACATTTTAAGTGCTTGTTGACCTTGATAAAATGAACTTGTACACTATCTAAAGATATATTCAGCTATTTTCTTCTCTAAATTACATTTCATCGTCTATCTAGGTCACCGTTTGACTCAAACACTGATGTGGTAGCAAATATTTTTTCAGCAATTTTTAAGATGTCTTCTAATTTGGCCTCCTTCAGCTTCAAGTTTTGATAGTGTAAATTTTATGGTAATCTGAATTTCGAACAGACAGAAATTAACTTCATATTTATATTAAGCCCTACTAAAACTGAATTTGATGGATTTTTTTATATTATTACACGTAAAAAATATCTTTCGAGCACCAAATTCTCTACTTTCGTTTATGAACTTTTCACTACTCCTAGTAATTAGAGCAAAAAATATTTTTCGAACCACGGTTATTAAAAAAGAAGCTTAAAATTTACAAAATACTTTTTTTGACGAGAGAAACAACTGAATTCAGAGAATTCATAGAACTTTGGCTTTTGAGGTAGGAACCTCGTAAGTCCTGGTTTTGCCTTTCCATCCCTTACAGTCTTGAGATTCGACATCGGTATAAAAAACAGAGCAAGTCCGGGTGAACTTGGTTTAGGCACTAACTGATTTGAGAGTTTTCATTAACTAATATTGTTGTCTTCCTCTGTTATTTGCTATACGAGAGAGAACCGATGTTAAATTTGTATTCGCTCCTTGTATCAATCATGACAGCTATATACATAAGAAGAAAAAATGCAAAAAAAAAAAAAGAAAGAAAGAAAGAAAGAAAAATCTTATCCTTTTATGGATTAGATTCCTTAATCGGCAACCTCAATTTACTTTACACAAAACAGAAATGTTTTCAAAAGTACGATTGGTTGAATTAATGAAGTATACGAAAATGTGTGTGTTATTTTAAATGTCTATTCAAATCCGCATTTGCTAAAAGAAAAGATTTTAAACTTAGATAACATATCTACTGACAGGTAGCGAGTTTTTATTCTTTCTTTTTTTGTCATTTTAAAAATACGAAGTAATATAAAAATTGAAGAAAAAATAAAATTATCCGATAAAATGTTTAATATATACAGAAATTATTTCCATCTTTTCAGAAGATACTTAAAAGATTCGCCTTTTTAAAAGATTCACGTTCATTTGTACAGATTTTTTTTTAAATAAAGAATATTTCATAATGTGGAAAAAAAACCGAATGACATTCTTTAGAGAATCATTTTAGAATCTGAGGTGACACGATTCCACACTTCAAAATGTTAGTAAACAATGATTTTTTTCGCTTATTGCGCAATTTGGAGATCGATGTTTTTTTATTTTATTTTTATGGTTATTCTCAAGGCCTTCGTTTCCAACAACAAACTGCATGAAGTCGCACGCCATGAGAAGTGCATTCGCACTGCACGTGATCATTAACACAAAGAAAATTTGATAATAATTAAGATAGAGGGCCCTTTGACGGCTCGCTGCGCAGTTTTCAGTAAACGAAACTTATTCTTTAATTGTTGTTGAAAGAGAAGTTGGTTAACAGATAAAAAAAATGTCGCGCGATGTCGTTTGAGGTCATTTAAGGTGTATCTACTTGCATAGTTTCCGATAAGCAGAGAGACTAATACTTTCTGCTCGGTTCTTTGTTATTCATCTGACTTGGAATAATAAAATTGTTAGTTACCAAAACAGTAATGCTATATATAAAGAAAATGCTATATTGCACGCGAGTCGTAATAAAAATAGTTATGAGTCTAAGCGATTAGGTTTCAAAAAATTAAATTTTTAAGACATGAAGTGGCAAATGTTTATTTTAATTGATTGTTCTGGAGTACTATTGAGAACTGCAAGCATCTGCTCAAGATTTATTAAATTTGTTTAAAGAAAATCATATATTGGATAAAGACACGCGATTTTTGTAAGATATATAACCTTTGTGACAAGTGCGAAATTTATTCACTGTCATTGTCAGGCTGATCTGATTAACAGTAATCATGTTCCAGCTCTCGTTTTCTAAGACTAGGAGAGGAGATACCAGACGAGTTTAACTGAAAAATCCTGACAAACGCTTGTTAATGGAATCAGAGAAATTGGGTCATTTCTAATTTAAAGAAATAAAAAACGGTGAGTGTTATTAATTGAGGAGAAGAGTTTATATGAAATCGAATTATTCGTCTTCCATTCAAAAAATGGAAAACATTTTGAAATTGAAATGCGCTTATTATCAATATTAATCTTAGGGGGGGGGGAAAGGTTGGTTAGTTGGTTTTATTAATGTCACTAGAAGCAACATGATGGCTATTGGTAGGGACCTCATAATTTTTCACTTCGACCAAGTGACGAGGACAACATCTGAGCTGTCACCACCCTCTCCTAATTTTCACACCTCGACAATGTGAGGACTTTGGGCCTCGACAGATTTAACGTGCATCAGGCCCGGCTACACGGCGGGTCTTTAGTGGCATCAACACTCGAACCCACGACTCGACGAAAACCGCCAGCCGCGAGTCTGCGACCATTACCAATAGGCTACCGCGGTCATGGGACAAAAAAAAATGTAAATCGTAGAACCCTGGTTTTGTGCGGTATTCTGAAGCATACAATTCTCTTTGTACTAAAACTGCACGCTAATTTATTTTTGGAAACCCATTCCTGTCAAATCTCGAAATTACGTTTCCTTTCTCTGCCGTAGCTGGAAAAAAGAAATTTCGTAAGACAAGGTTCGTAATCGATATTTAAATAATATTTATTTATTAAACCTCAATTTCTTTAAAAATAATGTAAATTACGAAATGAAATTAACCAATGGAAATCAGGGGTTTGCAAAGGAAAAGTACCCACCGATGATATAAAACAATAAAAATAAATAATTCCTCTCAAGCTGAAAATGCGAACAAAAATGTCGATGATTACGTATTTTTATGAGTAATGGGGTAAATCAAATTAAACTCAAAATAGGTGAGGAAATTAAAATAAAAGAGGGGGATAATCGTTGGAGTTTTATGGCATTCATTACTTATAAAGAAATTGTTTATAAAGCTGTGCATTATTATTTTCCCATTATTATTAGTAGTAGTTGTAGTATTTTGATTTAACAAAATAAAGTTTATAAATCAAAGATTTTTTTCCTTCAATTTCTTCCACTTCACGAAATATACAAAATATATCATGTCATTTTATTTTGTAATGAAGCGTTAAATAATTAACTGCATGGAAAAATGCTTAGAAAACTAAATAACCTTTGCACACAGAAGAAAAGAAAAATGAGGTACAAAATGATTTTTTTTATAAAGAACATGCAATTGTCATGAGTATTTATCATTTTTAACGTTATTCTTAGTTTTTCGCATTATATTCCTCAGCAAATAAATCAATATCACATGAATTCTGCGCAATTGATGTACACTCATCGCTAAGCGCGACGCAATTCTTCATACTTAGATGTTTATAACAATACTGAGAAATTGGAAATATCATAACACGAATAACAAATTCACAAAACGGTCATGGTCACCTCGAACGAAACCGAAAACAATTTCACGAGAGAAACATCAGAACAGAATCAAGGTTATCGCCACTACGCCACCGATTAGCATATGGAAATAAGTTTCTAACGTCACACACCCATTCTTGAACACTTCAAACGTAATATTATGTCATAATTCAGAAATTTTTTTACCGCTGAAACGTTTACTCAAACACAGGGAAAAGTCGTAACCGTTAAGTTACGTAATGTAGGGTAGAAAAATCGGCTTGTTTTGGTAGACTTCAGTAATAAACCTATTGAGTAGAATTAACAATTCGTCAAGTGAAATGGCGATGTTTTTATGAGGACATTTAAATTACGTCAAGAAAATTTGCAGTTTTTTCTTTTTTTCTGTTTTGTTTCTGTTTCAAAGTGAACATTGAGAAAATATTCAGAAGGAAATATGAGAAAACATATAATTTTGAAGCATTTAATTATTGCACACTAGACAGGAATTTGTTGCTGGAGTGAAATTTCTCGTAAATTTATTAGTGTGATCACGTAATCAATTTTTTGTAACTCAGTTGAGTAATTTTTTTCTGTACAAAAGTTTATATAGGAAGCGCTCTTTATTCCGTCATTCGAGGGCAATGAATGGTTAAACAGTTCGCTTTCGGATTTTTCGAGTGAAATCGAATTTAGTTTTTCTTTCGGGCTCACAGAACTAAATAAACGTCAAAAGGCTAGAGATAGAATTGGATTAAAAAAAAAAAAAGATGAAGTATCGTGGGACAGGCATTTATAAAATTTGCAGAATCTGACAAAATATTTTAACGAAATTTGTGAATAATTCGTGAGGATTTGTAATGAAGATCACGGAATTTACCTGATATCAAATATTTGTTAATACTCATTCTTGCTTTTTAACTTGAAATATGTTACATTAATTTCCCCTTTTTGAGCTGTGATTTCAGCAACATAAGAATATTTAAATAAAAATGTTCAATGTTTGAATTTAATTTTGCAGTTACTAGAATGACGAAATATTTTGTCGGATATTAATATCGTTCCACACAAGTAAAGAACGTGCCTAAGGACATTTCGTACATGTTTTACTCATTTCAATTCTTATCTTGAGTGAATTACATCTCTTTTAAAACTGTACTGACGCTCGATAATCGGACAGAAATGACGAATCTGGCATGGCCGTGGGTCGGAACGTGCCAGATTAAAGAATGACTGCTGCAATAGTTTAAGATAAATCAGTTCAGTAAAGAATTGTGTAATGAAAAATCATAGTGAAAAATTTGTTATATTGTTAATTGTTTCAAGAATTTATTACTTATAATATTTTTGGTATCATTCATGCTCCAGATCATCATTTTTTTTATGTAACAATAATGATTGAGTTTTTAAAAAGAGAACGATAAGTTTATTTTCAACAACATAGTTGATATATTAGTTTTATCCTCTTGCAATAAATAATATTGTTTTATTAAACTTAATAGGTGCTTTTCATTTTTACGAAATATGTTTTTTAATAATTCTGTTAGAAACAAATATTTTTTCTTAATATTTTTGTACATTTTTACACTTTTGGAATATAACTTGCTTTATTATATACTGAAAGTCAGTAATCTGATTTTTTTGTTGTTGTTGTTTTTATTTGTTTTGTATTTGAAGAAATCAATGCTATTTTTATGTCTTAGAAAATAATAAAAATAAAGAAATTGTCTAATTACGATAAAAATAGAAGGATTGAAGGAGTATGCACATAAAAAGACACGATTACAATTTCTGAGCTATTGGATGGTTTAATCCCGATCTATCTTAACTGAGGAATTCAATATGAAGTTAATATACTGGTTTGTGGATACAAACTGTTACCTAGCGTGACTTAAACTGATAAAGTTTTCGCATTGTATCCTGCAGGATCTCTTGCCAGAATGTCCCTAACTATCGGGCTGTATCGACTACATTCTGGAATGGTTGCATTTTCGATTGTATTCAGCAGTATTTTTGCAAATACGTCTCAAACTGTCGCTCAAAATCCGCAACATTATGGAATGGATGGCGGCGCTTTCCAACAAGTCCAAAGTTTGCACTATGGGGAAAGAGGAATCCGGCTACCTAACTGGACAATGAATTTGGAAGGAAGTCCGGATGGAAGGAACGGCAACATAACGAATCTAGAATTTCGTCTATGCACCGTTGAACTGAAAATATTATATCGTAAGCAAAGGGAACCCCATATCAAAGGAAATGCCAACCTCGATCATAATACTAACTGTGTTCAGTGGTAAGGATAAGATCTCTTTACTGTCTTGAACCTCTGCACAGATATGTATGCGCTGATCGTCAGGACATAATTTGAACCATAGCCTATTGTGACAAATCCCGTTTCCAACTGAGTCCTGATGTTCACGCTGTGCCTTTAATGCCCCGATTACTGTAACTTTGATTGACACTTAAATTTAACTATACAAAAACCTTTTTAATTATTGAAATTTTATACCTTAAATATGATTAAAGGTTTAGTTAATTTAATACGCGCTTCAAAAATGCACGCGCGAAGACATTGCTTTGAAATGTATAGTTAATTTTTTAAGTCTAGTTAAAACAAACACGCATGTATGATCACAGAAAAAGAAGAAAGGTACAAAAGTAACGGATTTTAATCCAACAGGACTCCCCAAAACCGTATTCTCTATTAAATTTTTAAAGTGATTATGCAATTCTTTTCCTCTGTTAGCTTACATATTCGGGTTATATGTATGCTTTATTTCTGTTTTATCCAAAAATTCATAGCTAGAAAAGGAACACAATCCTGATGAAAACTACAATAAAAAACATCTCTGATGGCCCTTAAAGGCATAAGAGTTTTCTAGGGTACAAATTTCTCATTATTATTAATATTAGATATTATAAAAGCTGAAGTTCCCACGTTGTTCAGTAGTTCAAAGAGGTTTTAGAGCGAAGTATCGTAGGCGACGAAAACTGACATAACAAATATAGTAAAGTTTGAAATCAATTGGACAACTTCTGAAAAACAAATAAAAAATCGTTCATTATTTCAATTTTGTTATAAAGAAAACAAATTAGAGATAAAATAAATTAATTTAACTTTTATTCTGGAATTTTTATTTCATTACACTTATAAGTGCATGCAGACAACAAATTCTTAATAACAAGATTCCCATTTTAAGCAAAGCAACGTAAGAGATAATAAGTGATAAAGAAATCTTTATCCCTCAAATTTTAAGAGGTTGGCAAATTTTATCATTGAATGGCAAGCTGTTTACCTGCAAAAATACAATTGGAAAGATGCGTGACCGTCATAGTACTAATTTATTATCTGTTTTTGCAATATCTTTCATGTTCTGGAATGCAATACTTAAGTTGAAATCAATGACAAACAGAGTCTGAATTATATATATATTTTTTTGTTTTCCAATAACTTTAAATCATATTTTCTCCCCCTTTGTTTTAGTTCTAGAATGAATGCACCTTTGGAGCAATAAATAAAAAAGGAGTAAAATTAAAAGGAATTTCCATAAAATTACAATAGAATAACTAAAAAATACCTCACATAGTTTTTCCTCTTTTCCAACAAAATAATTAAATATCACTAGTTTTAGAGGGGATCATTAAATCTCTTAATTGTCCAACTCCAATAATTAACCATTGATTTTTTTAAAGAGGCAACATTCAAAACATAAAACATCATAACGATCAAAATCATAACAAAAAGGTGTGAAAAAATTGCTAAGAAAAGGTAATATATATATATATATATATATATATATAATTTAAATATTAATGAATAAGTAAAAGTACAAAGATTGTTTAAGCAATAAGTATAAATAATTAAAATGGAGAAGGCAAGGGACGGTGCTCCGCCGTCTCGATTACGTCGGAAGAGAGCGAATTTTTACCGTGTATGCTAATTTACAGTAGGGATTTCTCCAGATCGCGTGGCAGCTCATGGTAGTATAAGATGAAAGAATAATGAGGGATTTTTATTACATCTATCAGTCTAGTAGGGATTTTTTCCGCCAGGTGTACGTGCAAGCTGATTCAGCATGCTTTATGAGCGCATGATGACATAGATTAAAGGATAATTTGAAATTGGACAAGAAAATAGGAATGAACTCTTTAATTCTGAGTTAGAGAATGAGAAAAATTAGGAAATTAAATTATTTTTGCAATGAAATTATTACAAATTTAAGCTGAATCAATACCTAGAACATAATGTAAAAAAGCTATTACATTTCTTAAATACAATATCAAAGAAATTTATCAAGGAATATTAAACATCACGAATTTAATTCAAAACAAAAATGAAACCAATTATAGAAAAAATCAAAATTAAGTTAAATAAACATAATTTTACCAAAAAATGCAAAACATATTTCAAGAGAAAGAAAACTGAGATTTTTTTTTTTTTTTTCAAAAATGAAGATAATGTAATTTAAATACTGTCTGTGACTTAAGACTGAGATTGTATGTTTAAACTAGTTCCACGGATCCAACCACAACCTTACTACATTAGCATTGATAGTAAATAGACCAAGAACAAGCAAAAATCTGTAAGCCGAACAATCATTCGACTGTAGCAACAAGGAAGAAATGGAACAAATGCATTTGAATCATAGTAAATAAACAAAGTTCATTAGAAATAATCTATGCACATTTAAAAAAATTTAACTAAATATTTATAAAACCTTTATCGATTACAAATTTTTTATACTCTAGCAAGCAATTTAATATTCTCAAACCTTCCGATATGGCACTATAAAACTATGTTTTTAACACTATGGATTGATTGATTGATTTTACAAAACAAAAAAATTTACTAAAATTTCTTTACTTTAAAATATATTTAGTTTCCTTCCAAATTTAAGTAATAAAAACACGTACCAAGAAAATCAAAATAAATATTAATAATTTTTACAGTAAATAAATCTACTAAAAATAATAGGTGAAAATAAAATTTAGAAAATCGTAAAATGATAATTCTAAGAATATACCATCTGGCGTCAAAGTTGAAAATTTGAAAACATTTTTCATTCCGAAAGCCAAAATTTATAATTAAAAAAATATTGTTGTGATGAGCATTTTCACTAAAAATAAAAAATTATATACCAAAAAGTATCAAACACACACGCATATAAACACACACACACATATATATATATATATATGTGTTAGTGTTTTTTTTTTTTTTTTTTTTTTTTTTTTTGTATTGAAAAAAAAAAAAGAAGATTTTAATTAGAATACTATCTTTTTTCAAAGTAAGATTTACTTAGATTTACTTCCTTCAAGTTATGAAACAACTATATATCTTTTCAACTTTTACCAAAGTATATACTCGAATTACAGATTTTCAACTTTTCATATAACACTTGTCTAGAATTCAAAATGTAACTATACGATACCGTTCATACGAATTAACAGAATTATTAGTAGTAGTAAATTAATTGCTTATGTTGTAAATAACTTTCTGTCTAATTCGATCCAAAATAATACTGTACATTTTGGATATCTTAGGATGGTGAACTGTGTGCAAGATTATTTCTGATGTGCACGCGGTAGTGAATGATGCACCGAGCATTGTTGTTTGGTTGCACGATCAGGCCTCTCTAATGCAACCAAAGAATCATATAGAATAGTTAAAGACGCGTTGAATATGCTTTCTTGATAAGGGAATAAGATTTCAGCTTACGTATCGATCTTGTTATCAAAGTGTCATTCAAAATCATTACGGCTGTATCCGTGAAATTTTACGTTGGAAAATCGCCGAAGAAAGAATAAGAAAAGCGCCAGATGACCTACAATCGGAACACTTTATACGGTAAAAAGAAACGCTCAAACGTTAATATTAAGAGTCTTGGTTTTCTTAACCTACATGGCCATTACTTTTTGACTTGTTACCTTATTTTCAAAATTCTTGTAATGCTTGAGAGCTATTAATGGTTTCATTTTTTCAATTTTTACCTTTTTTGAACAAAGAAAGAGCACTTTAAGAGATATCACTTTCGTTCTGATAACGATTAAAACCTAGTGTTGACAACAACAACAGGATTTTTGTGTGTAGTGTTTGCTTGATTGATCAAGCGTGGTGAGTGAAATTGATGGAGGCAACTCCGAAAAGTAAATAATGTGTCCTTTTAAGGACATACATTGATTTGGGATACAACAAGAGTTTTGAAAATCATTGAAGGAATAAAAATTTATGACTATAGATGCATTACTTTTCAATTAAGCGTCGTTTTTTCTAGTTTCACTATCCTTTACATGGGACTTTTTTAACGCCACTCATACGTGTTTGAATCATTTTTTGGCTTTCTGTTACGCTAAATATTTTTCAACTGTAGGTGTCAAAGAGAAAAAAATCGTGTTTTTTGGAATAGTATTTCAAAATTTTGAGAACATTGTTTTTCATTGGACATGTGCGTCACAAATTTTTATGAAAACTGGAAAAAAATCTGTTGGAAAATGGGTTCCAAATCTGTATCGGGGTCTTTGACATTGAGCGAAGATTTGATGTGTATATATTATATAATGCAATTTTAAAATAGAGAGAAAATATATTCATCAGAAAAAATAGCAATTTGTTTATTGAAAAAAATATCATGATAAAAAAAAATAAAGCTGAACTATTTCACTACATAATGTGCTTTCATATGTCTTGCAATAGCAAATGGAATATCTTGAAGTAATATTTCAAATTAGGGATATACCGTCATGAGCTGACTTATTAGGTAACTTAAATTTCTTCTTTCTGAAATAAAACCATTTCTTTGGTTAGTTTAAATATCTGTATGCGAAACGAGATTTTTCCACAAATGGTTAAGTTAGCATATTAGATTGCATTTGTAAGAAATAAATGTTATTGAGTTAGAAGAAAAAAGAATTGTGATTAGTAATAGACGAAAGACATTTTTCTGCATAAAATTTTATATCTCGATAAAATAAAATACGACGAATTCGATAACCATTGTACTAATTGTTAATAGAACTCTTTTCGCAATATTACTTAATATTTCATACACAGAAATAAAAAAAAAACTAATGTATAATATTTCTTGCATGACTTTTGAGAAGCATGAGTAACTGTTCTCTCAGTTCATTAAAATCTCTAATGGTAACGCCTACAAGTAACTTCGTAGAATCAAATCAAAAGCTAAATTTACACTTCCTTTCTTTAACTAATAAAATATTTCATGCGCAAAGATCAAGATTACTGACCTTCTATGATATTTGATGGATGCCTTAAACTCTTATGCTTGTCAGGGAATTGAATTCCCAGACACAAAAAAAGTAATAAAAATTAAAGAAAGGGTAGCGTTCTTTAACTCTTTTCTAAGAAGAAAACAAATAGTTGGTTAATTTTATTCCATTGTTTTTGTTATAATCTATTTATCATTTGATGATGTACTTTAGAGTGAAACTATTTCAATTCTAGATTGAAAATCAGCTTAAAAAGAAACATCTACATTTATGGTAAAATCCTCATTCTGTTTGAAGAATTAAATTATAAAGATTTGATTGTGCCTTGTTTATAATTCATAGCTAAATATTATTACATAAATTCACCATCATCATTAAAGATATCAGTTTACAAACTTAATTTAATAACGGTTATTATTTTCAAAAGTGGAACATTAAAGGAGGATGACAATAAATTCGTATAATAAATCAGTGAATTCGATGAGTAATTTATAGAGCAACGAATAAACGGAACCAGAAACAAACAAAAAAAATATTGAATATTCTGTAGCAATTGTCTTTCAAATAATTTTCAATAAACCTGAAATATTTTTTTGCTGAAAATTATTAAGAAATCCATGGATATAGTTAATAAATTTTTTGAAAAACTTCAAATAAAAAAAAGTAATTCGATAACAAACAAAAGATACGTTACTAAAAGTAAACAACTTTTAGCAAAATAGAGAAACTACGTTATATTTTGAATTCTTATAAACATATTAACTAGCAGATTTAGAACACTTCCGCTTTGCTGTACTTATTTTTAACATAATCAAAACGATGGTAAGTTATATTAATATCTGAATTGTGAAAAAAAATATCGTTATATTTTGTCTGACCTACATTATTAAGTATCCAAACAATGTGATTGACATTACTACAATGTTTACTCGACGCAATCTCGATCAAACGACTTTACTGCGAAGTGGAGCCGACATTGTTTTGATATGAAAACACCTGTCTACACGAGAACTCATTTAAAATCACATCAGCTTTTCAGTGATTTTTATTTCACTGATATTTCTTAAGTTTTGATGAGTATTATATCATCGTTTGAAGCGTCATATATGTCACATTTTTTAATTTTTGGTCAATGATCTAAGATATATTAACCCAATCTTAAAATACATATTGAATTTTTTGTTAGTTAAAATACTTTTAAAACAAAAAAAAAAAAAAAATATTTTTTTTTTTTTTTTTTTTTTTTGCAATCACTATTTTGTAGCTCAGAAGTAACTAATAATGAATCCTATATAAACTTTCGAAATGTTTGAAGCGTATATTAAATATTTTAAGGAAAGTTTTTTTTTTATTCATTCATAATGAAAATTAAATATTATTTGAAAAATTAGCATCTTGCTATTGCAAAAGTGTATTTCTCTAAATTAATGGGGCAACACTTCCTTATTAATTCAGATAAATAAATACAATTTTCTGAGTTACTGGATGAGAAAAGGTCTCATACTTCTTCATCGGATTACATTTTTTTCTTTCTATTGGGCTTAGAATTGTTTAATTTACCATTGTTGCATAATTTAAAATTACTATGATACGGTCGGAAATAGCAACAGTTGATTGAAGTTTGAATAGAATATTTATTTGCTAATTTTCTGATAAAACGAAAATTGGGTTTTTGTTTAATTCATTTGTTACCAATGCTTAGTACATTAATTTACACTTCTGAAAACAGTGAACAACAGTCGAAGTATTTCAATTTTATGAAAAATCGAAATACAACACTATCTCGACGGACCATAGCACCGCCGGATTAATGGAAAATTACTAACCCATTTAAACAGCTAAAGTTATAGTTTGTTGCGTATAACACACACGAATAAAGTTTCCAGGACATGAAATAACTAAAACTACAAAAATTTTACTGTTTTTTTTTTTTTTTTAGCTTACATGAGTTGTAGAAATCATGAAATAATTTTCCATGAAATAATTTTGTTGTGTAAAAACGCAGGATTACTGGCAAGACTGGATAGATGAAGTGCCGGGATTATAAAGAAAGTATTGTATTTTCCTTTCGAAATAAAGACAATTTTGTTCAAAATGATTTTTTTCAAAACTTTGCTTTTACTTTGTTGTAAAATAAAGAATCTTCGATACATTTTATTTTTCATTGGCTTAAAAAAATCTTAACTAAGATGAGGTTAAATTCTCAATTAAAAATGTGTGATAAAAGCATGGAAAGCGTGTCACATTAAATATTATCAATGCATTCCAAATATTATAATAAAGTTACCAAAAATTCTTATATTAATGTTTCTAAAAGTTAATGTTTTTACAATTAAAGTAATTTTTTTTAAATTATATTTTATTGTTTTCCGAAACGTATTCCTAATTAAAAGAAAAATCAACTACTAGATTTATATATATAAAAAAACTCCATTTAATTAATTATATAAATTTATGAGGGTTTCAATCAAAATGATAATTTCATGCATGAGAGCCTGACGATTTAAGTTTCCAAGAAAAAAAATCTGGTGCACCTGCGCGGAGAGAGCGGAAGGACAAAGAAAGTTACTCAATTTATCACTTTCACATCAATTTCTTTACGAGAGAAGGCAAACGAGAGGAAGATAATATCCATTTAGCTGTCAGTTTTCGAAATATTCACGCCTGTTTTCTTTTATTTATTATACTCTTAGTCATAGTTAGATCACGATCTGTCCACGAGACCAATATGAGAATGGCTAGCATCGAATCACGGGCAGGACCATTCGTAGCACGTGAATATCGAGTGATAGATTCGCAGAAACTTTCCATTTATAACGGACATTAAATAAAGAAAGGATGAGCAACAGAGTTCAATAGAATTTTTAATCTTAGTCTTATGATTTAGCAATCATATCTTAGCAACATTAAACCGGTTGCGTTGCACATGCTTGAGACCCAATCCGAAAAGAAGTTTTTAGGGTCCCCCCCCCTCTACGCGAAGTCAGTGGAACATAATTTGATCATCATTATGAGAAAGACGTTTTAAATTTTAAAATAAGCAATCGACGATTATCGAATTATACCTGGGATTTTCTTTTTGTTTTAAATTTGTCAATTTATTTCGTTTCTTCCGTACCTTACACATGCACGCACTTTTTTTTTTACCACAAAGTTTTTTCGCTAATAACAGTTAATCTAACCTTTACATTATGAAATATATCGTACTGAATGCATCATATCATTAATATTATAATTCCATTTCTATCTTTTTTGTTTCGTACTTTTTAATAAAAATTTTTTAGAATCTTAGATGGAGATTGGTTAAGATTGACTAAAATTATGTTTATCCACTATTTGATCATTAAAAAAATTATATGGACAAATTATAAGATGATATCAACAGCGAAGACCAAAAAAAAAAATGAAGTTGTTCCTTTTGAAACTGAAATAAATAAATAAGAATAAAAATAGAATTATTGAAATGGTAGAGTAACGTGATTAATTTATTTAATGTCATTCACGGCTATTTAAGTCTGAACCCCTCAATGATACTTTTGATTCAGCCAGTACGTCTTGAAATTCGAAACTAAGGGCGGATGACTAGGTTGGAACGGTGCTTTCCATATTCGTACTGCGCCAACATGAATACTTACAGAAACGTCATGTTTAATGTGCATCAGTACACACACACATATTATTTATATCTTTCCATATATGTATCTCTCTCTCTCTCTCTCTCTCTCTCTCTCTCTCTCTCTCTCTCTCTATATATATATATATATATATATATATATATATATATATATATATATATATATATATATGTGAGTGTGTGTGTGTAACAAATTTAAGTATTAAAATGACATGTATTATTCATCTGTCACGAACTAAACTATTCATTTGCTCGGTGAACCACTTATGAAACAAGAAGGGGTAAAGTTTTCGAATATATTTTGGGAAGAATAAGGAGTAGAAGGAAATAAAAATAATATAAGTAGGTTTTGCCTGTCATTTTGTTTCAAAGACGAATTCTTTCGACTTCGTGATATACTCGCGGTTTCAGAATATACATCTTCTAAATTTTCAAAAAAAATATTTAACTTGTGTCGAAATTACTTAAAAATACTTGATTTGTTGTTCTTAATTTGCTTTCCTTTTTTCATAAAAGTGCACATAATATGGAGGCATAGTTGAAAAAAATTGAAAAAGAATAAAAGGTAAATAAAATGTAAAATAGTTTTTGAGACCATCATGCATATATTAGAATTTATTTAATTCTGTAAATTACATTAAAAAAGCAACTATTTTGCTATATGTGTGAGGTATCATTAAAATTTCATGCTTGCGATTTGATTAAATAAACATAAGGAATAGAAATTAAACACTGAGCAGCTTACTCTTGACATTTTCCCGCAACATTCAAAAAAATTGTGTCCCCATCCTCAGTATGCTTCTGGAATAACTGCCTAGATACTTAACATTTTAATTGGATTCAACCCTCCCTCTGAAAAACAGTTTATTTTATAAATTATCGAAAGAGAAAATTTTAAAAAATTCATAGGAAAGTAAAAAGGAAATATATCTCTCAAAGATATTACTAGCTGGGGAAAATAAAGGTTGCTTGAGTTTAACTGCGAGCAGGTCACATCAAAACTTACTGCGAAAGATGAGTAATAGATATCTCTTGTCAACAGCTGACACATCTCCGACGGAAAGTAGTTTAATTCGCAACAGTTGTTCTACTCTCTGTTTACGTTTTTCGATCACGTGAACATCATTTCTTTCAAAATCAGATAACCTCTAAGCGAACTCGAAAAATCGTCAACAACGAGCAGTTAATTTGATTTTTTTTTTAAAGTACAGTTTATTTAACGAGAGCAGTTTGCTTGCTCTGGTTGTGTTAATAGTACGATATTAATAAAATGCCGTGTCCTATTTTATTCGTTAAATAACGAATAAAGTTATATTAAATAAACATTATAGAAACGAATATAATATTAACAAGATACCTTGTCGTTTTGTCCATTAAGGTTGTGTCAAGTAAACAGGTATACCATATCGATATTCATAACAAATTATTTTTTAATTAAGTTAAATTATATAAATTAACAGATAAGTGCTTGTTCCACTGTAAATTTGCGACGCAAGGCAACATTATTTTCCGAGTGCCAGTTGCACACTAGAATAGCTGTTAACAATGTCCATGGACACTTCCGTTCCCATGAAAGTTTAGGAGATCCATGCTGATTCTTTCCACTCCAATTTTTTTTTTTTTTTTTTGGGGGGGGGGGGGGGGAATGGAATTTGGTCGCGCCTTTTTCAAATCACATGACACAATCTTTCTTTTAATTGGATAGCTGATAATGTTATTTCAGTTACTGGTCGTTGGTAGCCCCGACTAGTTGGAGAACTTACACGTGCAAGGTTGCGACAAATAGTGCGGGTGTGTTTTGCATTATCTGGAGATCCGATTTCTGTAAATTCAAATCTTAAACTTAACTTCAAAGCTCATGTATCGCAAAATGTCACTTGTTCTTTCTCAAGGGTCACAGCTGCATTTAAGCCGGCGTCTTTGTTAAAATCTATAGGGCACGATAATCGAAGTTTTTAATTAAGTGTGTTAGCCTAAGCCATCAGAAGAACACAGCAACAGCGTCAGCAAAAGAGGAAACGCCTATTCACATGCTGTCCTGATGATTCTGTCCTATTCCTTTCCTGGTGTTGCATGGATTCCTTTCTCTCTATCGACGGCTCAAACCCACTAAGCTCATACTGAATGAGTACAGGATATCTCGCCTTAGCAGATTTGCTTGTTACATTAAGGAGCATACTGGTGATGATGAATTTCTTATTTCAAATTACTTAGAGTTCCGTAATTTTTTTTCTTAATATTTCCTAATAACATTCGGGTGTTTGCAGCACCCCAATCTATCAACTGATTGCACTAGTGAAATATTCAGTCAATAATTAAATAGTCAGATAATGAAGGAAATCAAATTGGTTTCATTCGGATCTTCGAATATTCAAAATTCAATTTCTAAATAATTATATTGGACGTTTTTTTTTTTTTTTTTTTTCCCCAAACAAATGCCGTTTTACGTATAGCAGCTGCTACGCTACTGTCGCCAAATTGCGTAGAAGCTGCCCAAATTCATCAAAAGAGTAATTAAATTAACGGAGTGTGCAGTATAAGCAAACGGAATAGTACGAATCTAGGTGAGAAGCATGTAAAGATAACAGTATTAATATTCGAGATGAGGAACTTAGTGGACGACCGTCTGTTCTTATTGAGTGCAGAAAGTTGATGCAAAAGTTCAGGAAAATTGACACTTCCGTCTTTATCTGAAGCGTTTCATTGAGTTCTTTTAGGGAATGTTCTTCATGAAATTGTGGCATAGTGCTTAAATTAGTGTAAATTGTGCTCGCAAGGAGTACCGAAAATTCTGATTGAGGTGAGCCAAACCAATCGGGTAGGCAGTGATTTGATTTCCCTTGAGCAGTGCAATGATGAATGTGATGAGGTCTTAAACCAAATTATCCCTAGTGGCTAAACATGGGTGAATCATGTGACGCCAGAATCAAAACAGAGATCCATAGAACGGAGGCATTCAACATCACCCAAAAAAGTGAAGCTCAAGCAAACTATTTCAGCACGCAAAATCATGTGCATTATATTTTAAAATCAACAGGGAGTGTTGCTTGAAGATTTTTTCCCCCTCGGGGTGTCACTGTGACTACCGCTATTCGAGACTTTCTCTTCCTGGGGACTTTTTGATAATTTGAATCGAATAAAATTTCAACTCCTTGCCAACAAAAGTGAAACGTGATTAAGTAAATCAGTTGAAGGTAAGAAGTGTAATGAATTGAATTAGAGATAATGATACCCGAGCGAAATAGAAGAGAAAGGAAATAGAGGGGGAAAAAACAAGCTAATAGATTTTTGTAATTTAGGTTGAATCCTCGTTATGAATCGTTTGAATTGAAGTTAGTTAGAAGCTACTCCTAGTCAGAGTATTAGTTGAACATGTTATAAACAAGAAGTGTGTGGATCGGGACAAGTGATTTGGTTAGCTAAGGCATTTCATTATTAGAATATAAACTAGGATTAACTTAGTTATTAGGTATACTATAGAGAGCCATCTTATAAATTCCTTGTTGACAGGTAATAAATTGTTCTTTTTGATTTCTATTGGAGTTTAACTTATTGGCAGTTTAATTAGACTTTAAGATGTCTGTAGAATTAAATAATGGAGGGATTGCGATGCAACACAAATTCAGAGACATATTGTGACACCTTAATTAAGCTGCGTAGTGCAAAGCAAATGGCGAGAGATGCTCAGTAAAGAGATTGTTTTGCTGTTTTACAATACCCTTCCACATGTGGCTCGTTGAATCATCGCATCATATTGCTGAGAGCAACTTGATAATCCTCAGTATAGCCCTGATCTTTCGCCCAGTGACTACCACTTGTTCCTTTATTTTTTAAGCATTTAGGTAGTCAACGCCATAATTATAATATCAGAACCGGCAGATTTCTATGAGGATGCAATCCAGAAGCTTGTTGCATGTGTGATAATAGTAGAGGTAATTATGTTAAATAGTAAATTAAAGTACAGACTGAAAGTAAAATAATTGAAAAAACGGCACTTGTTTGTTTAATATCAAAACGTTACTTGAAAACACTCTGATATGTAAGGAACAGGTCCCTATAAATGTCGGAACCTAAAGAGATTAATATATGAAATACAACTTTATCATTCAACCTATATGGATCTGAATCATCACTAAGCATATAACCTAGATCCGACGAGATATATATTCACTAATAATCGCTTCATATTAATTGTGTTGAGTCAACACTTGCAATCTTTCTTTATTACCTCTCTGGCCCTCTTATTTAAGTTTTCCGCAGTTTATAAATGTTATCACATTTATCTTATTCACTTCAACATTTGTACTCTAATTTCCATAAGTTATGGTTCATTCACAAGAAGAGGTTCATATGAAGTCCCCAAGGAAGGGAAATACGCACGAGAAGCGTTTTATAAATTTGTACAACTTCTAATGCAATTCTCATGCGTATTTATGATACTCATGACCACAAATGCATTTTGGAAACTTGGTAGAATCATGGAAAGATCAGTCATTCCATCTATTTATTATACTAAATCTAGCATTTAGAAAGATTTCTTAATGTTTTTTTTTATTACTGATGTTGCAAATGTTATATAAAACGCAATCAAAATAATTTTGAAAACACCTTAATAAAAGCTACTTCTGTGAATAATTGCAAAATGGAAATCTTGAATAGAATGAAAATGAGGCCTTGTTACGGGTTCCCCTCTGAGGATACATTATTACGAGGCTCGATAGGAGCTCTTTTAAGATATGCAAATGAGCTTCACCGATGTGCAGCGAATGCAAAGAGAGCATTCAACAACAACTGTGAGAAGATATTCTATAAAAGGATTAGAGCTCGCAGAGATAAGTTACTATTACAATCGTTGGTTCAGAAAACACAAATATAAATTATTTTTACGCTTTATTCAGAATCCAATAAACTGGCTCTCACATTTAGGTCGATCATTTTTGTGTAATTATGTCTCACACTGAAGCTTCACAGCCTAACCGCATATTTCCAACATTTCATCTGTACTTTCTCAGTTAACATTTTGCAACGTCCAGAAAACTATAACAAAATCGAAATATTCTGCTATTTAAATAAACCTATTCAATCCATTAAATAATCGATGAAAAATTTTGAAACAATGTCCACTAACAAAAGATTTTCACTGATGAAAGGTAAGTTTGCACTGAATAATAATAGGAAGAAAACAGGTTTCAAAATTTTGATGCGCTGTTTTTCTAACGGTCGAACAAATACTGCGCTGCACAAATTTAATTTCCCTACGATTGGAACAAAAAACGTATTGTTTATCCCTTCAGCTATTTATACAGCTGTTTCGAAGATGATCGTCTCTATAATATTGTCTTCAAACGCAGTTTCTCCAGTTCTCAATCCGTTTTATAAAGCTTATGGTTTTTCATTTTAAACCGATTGAACCAACGACAGTGAGTGATTGTTTATTTACTGAGAAGCAACACGAGGGATGTTGGAGATGAACCTTGTTATTTGAACTTCAGTCAAGTGACGAGGAAGACACCTGAGCTTGCACCTTCATCTCTAAACTTCCACACCAACGGGAGGACTATAAGCCCCGACAGATTTTAAGTGCATCAGCAACACAACACTGTTGTTTTTTGGTGACATCAGGGTTCGTTTTCGAGTCCACAACCGTGACCACTAAGCTACTGTGGCCACTGAAAACGATAATTTTTTTAACAACTTTTTCGCCTGGGTTTAGTTATCTTTTTTAATATATGATAATAATACGTCACGCATCATTCATAATAATTTTGGTACACTGTGTAAAAATATTTTTTAAAAGGAGTTAAGATGAATTCACTTGAATAAATTATTATTTCGCTAATTTTTTGTTTCTTTTATTTAATTTTAGGGAACCATGTTTCCTTCTCGTGATAAAATAACGGCAGGATAGCGAATTTCATGGTTAGCCAATGGTACTTAAATTGAATTGTATTTAAAATCGCCTTGAGTAGATTATTAGGAGTTACATAGCGCTAAATTCAACTACACTGCTGCTCGAAACTGAGAGAATTCACATATTTTATCGAAAAGTAAACATAATGCTTCCAAGCAAAGGTGAAATTTTTATCATCTATGTTAAGCCCAATGTATGCAAACTGTGTGTGCGTAAACGTATACTAGGTAGGCTGTGCAATTAGAAGAAAATACTTTTCTTCTAATTGAGACAATTTCCGCGTTTTTTCCTTCGCATTCTTCCGGCACTTTCATTGTGTTTTTTGCAACATTCAGAGAAATTCCAAAGCAAACAGTTAAAATAAACAACCATCTTTCGTTTGGATAATGGAATAAGGCGATTTCATAAATTGGGTCAATCACTTTAAGAATATTTCTGAATTGTTTAGTTTGTCGGATTCACAAAAATTTATCTTCGTTAAAAGATTGCTAGGAGGAACTGCTGCATTATTTGTTCACACAGAACAGGAAATTAATTCCTGGAAGAAACTAAAACAAGCCTTGATTGATGAATTTTCATTCGAGATAAATTCAGCTAATTTGCATGAACTTTTGAGCGGAATAAAAATGAGGGAATCCGCACCAGAATATTTTCTAAAAATGAAAGAAATATTCAGTTGTGGAAAAATAGAAGATTCAGCTTTAATGCATTATATAATAAGAGGAATTAATGACCAAAAAGAAAATAAAATCATTTTGATCGGATGTAAGGATTTAGTTGAATTTAAAGAAAAACTCAAAGTATATGAAATAATAAAGAATGATTCTGCAAAAATTAAAGGTGCTTTCGATAAAATAAAAACAAAATGTTATCATAATTATAGATTTAATACTTTCGATAGAGTAAAATCTAAATTTGAATATGGTCATAGATTTAATTCTAAAACCGAATGTTTGAATAAAGTGAAATTTACTGGTGGTACTGAAAGAATGAAACATAATGATTTTGAAAGTCGTAAAAATAAAATTTGTTTTAATTGTGGAGATCCAAACCACATATCATGATTTTGTATTCATAAGGATAAGGGACTTAAATGTTTTGGATGTAGGGCCTTTAGCCATAAAGCTTCAGGATGCTCAAATGCTAATCCAAGGCCAGAAGTAGCAAACTTAGATGTTATGTTCAAACCAAAACTAACAATAAAGCAGTAATTAATGATTTAAGTGTTAATTCACTTATTGGTACCGGAAGTCAAGCTACATTGCTTCTTAAACCAGTGTTTGACACATTACATGCGTAGAAATTGTCTCCAACGTACTCTACTTTAAGTGGATTTGATAAATGGTAGAGTAAAACCATTGGTTGTTTTAAAGGGAAAATTCAAATTGATAATTTTAAGGTAATGAAAATATATGTTTTATAGAAAATAATGTTATGTCTTATGATGTGATCGCGTTGGACTTAATGTTTTATTTCAAAGTGAAACGCGCGCTAGTTAATGAAAATGGAATTACTATCAAAGATAAATTTCAGTGTTTAGAGGAACACGTTATCCATGTGGTAACCTTTGGTAACACAATTGAGGTAACCTTTAACGAAGTTGAGCTGAACATTGAACCTGAAGTTCCAAATATTTTTAAAAGTAATGTACAGCAATCAATTTCAAATTTCGTACCGCACAAAACTAAAACAACTGATGTCAAATTAAACATTTTAGTAAAAAGTAATGAGCCTATATGTAAACATCCTTACTAAATATTTGTTCCTACTTTAATTTTATCTGCACGATAAAATACAATCACTGAATGAAAATAATCTCTAAGCAACTACTTAACTTGGGAATTACTTAACCAGCAATTCAGCCGAGTCATAGAAGTCTGAATTGCAAGATGAAGTTAACCTATGACATTTAAAATTCTAACAAATGGCTATTGTGAAGAAGAAGAAAAAAAAATTGTTCAATTAAATCATTCTGAATTGAAATGTGTATTCTTATTCTTTCTTTCGTTTCGTATTATTTCAGAGTAAACTTATTTAACTAAGGGAAAAGTAGAAATGTATGACACGTTGAGAAAAAATTTGTTATATGTATGAAATAATATGAACACTGGAGAATCTGCTTCAATATATATTTTTCTTAATGAATCTAAATCAGTTTTATCTGATTAACTATTGTTCAGTATTTAATCCATTAGTGAAAATTAAATGTTCGTAACGTCATTTCATTATTAAGTCAATGGAAATAGAATCTTGTTTCTTATAGAATCTTATAGAATAGAATCTTTCATTATTATTTCAATGGAATGATTGTTTTGCTTTTGAAACTGTAAACAGCTAATGGAACATATTTAAAATAACAGGAAGGACTATATCCGGTGTTTATTAAAATAACTCAAGGAAAGGTTTAATTTTTCTTCTAACGTTATCTAAAAGTAGCATTTTCTTAATTCTTCTATTTTTATTATATTTTAACATAAGGTAGCTAATTTGGACTTTACCCAATTGTAATATTAAAAAAATCTAGTGCAAATTTATTCGTATTCAGTGCAAATTTATTTATTAATTTAAAAAAGAAAAAGATACCTTTTTTTTTAAAATTAAGAATTATTTCTGCTCAAGAAATAGTTTTAAAACAGTAGTTCTTTTTTAAATACAGGATTATTCGAAATGAATAACCCGATTTCAAAATGTTATATTTTCATAAATAAATGACGCAGAATGGTACGTAATACATGAATAAATTCAAAGGAAACACGTGGAAGATTTTTTTTACAAGTGTTCGATATAATTTCCTTTGGTTCCCCGTAATAATTTCGTTTGATTCGATATGTAAATTCCTGCCAAGCATGTTAAGTATCAGTTGGAAGAAGCAGAAAAGACAACTGCCCGTTGTTCACAAAAATTTGTGGGTAATGGTGGCGCATAACACTTTATCTTTTACAAACCCCTGAGGGAAGAAATTGCATGTCAGGTGATTTTGGTAGCCAGCATCAAGTCCACTGCGACAGATCCAACAGCTTGTAAAACAGTTTTCATGAAATAGCTTCACGAAGTATACACGCGAGGGCCATCACAGTATGAAGCTTCCTTTGTATTCATATATTACTTATCATTTTGTCTTTTATTTTTGAAAATGTGGAATTTTGAAATTGGATGAATCATTTTGAATAACCCTACATATTGGTGTACTACTCAAACATTTAATGAAAGAAAGTAACATGACTAATTTCTTTATTATGACCCATTTCATTCAAAATATTATGTTAAAATAATAGGTTTGCTTTTTTTTTTTATTATTTCTTTTCGAGGATTAGAAAATAAGCTACAAATTCATCAATTAAAAAGTGGTTAATTCAAGAAAACTCTAAATTTATTCATATTAAATTAATTTTTAAATCATTTTACGTTTATTTGAAAGTTTGAAATTTTCTTCAAACACACTATTTAATTTGATTCTCTGCGTTTATTTCTTTGAATAACCCTACATATGAAGCGATCTAAATGTAGTCACCGATCTGTCACGACCAATAAGTCAATAAATTTTGAATGGTAAGAAAGAATCAAATTGAAGACACTATTTGAATTATGATTCTTAATTGAAAATTCTATTTGACATTTTCACTGTTAATTTTATGTTTTCTAAAATCCAAATTTTAATTTTTTAAAAAAAATTATTCTTGAAACAATCTAAAATGTATCTTAATTTAAATATCTAATAATTAAAAAAAAATAACGAATCAATTTTAAATTTAAAAAATCGGTTGAACTTATTCCACATCAGCATGAAATTTAATTTGCTCGTTTGGCTTTCCCGATACTTTTCTTTTTCTGTCTTCTGTTTCTAATTTCAATTTTTTTTTCTATTCGATATTTGATTTAATTTTGTTTTTGCTTCTTTTTATTCAAGACACAGCATTTCAACATTTTGATTCATCACTCAAACAATCCATTACTTTAACATAATATCCATGTTTTTCTTATTGGGAAAAAATTTGAGATAAAAACCAACGTTTTTTAAAACAACGTTTTTAAATGGTGTCAAAGTTTATTTAAAAAAAATTGTTGAAATATTAGTTAAAACTTGTCGCAAATGTCTAAATATTGCATTGTTAGACGAGTATAAACGATTCCCAAAGTTTTAGAGCTCTAGCTTGATGGGAAGTTGGTTAAATCAACGATCGAAAATTTGATGACACACACACACTCACACACACAAAATAAAATAGTTGAAAAACAAAACACACCCCAACAAATTAAAAAAAAAAAAAAAAAAAAAAAAAAAAAAACGTTGTAAAAAAAGAGATTATCAAAATAACTCATTTTTTTAAAAAGAAATATTATGATTGCCCTTAGGGCTCATCTCCACGAATAAACTCTTTTAATTCCCTGCATATTTTACATTAAAAAGCCTCTGATTACGATTTACTCGTCGTTTCATTTATTTATGAAGCAGTCCTTCATTATTTTATCTTCTAAGCAATCGCTGGAGTTAATTTTAAAAGAATCAAAAATTTTCTATGACGGAAACTATTTTTCGATTTCTAATTTTCTTGACTTAAAATACACAGGTTTAAATAACCTTCTTGAAGACCATTCCGTTTTCAAAATTTTCTCCTCGTAGCCTTCGTAATCGGAAATCTCGTGTTGCTATACGAGAGGAAGAGAGAAAAAAAACTTCCAACAAAAACAACCTGACACTCCTCCATGAACTGGGAGGTCCTTGTCCTTGATCAGGCTTGATCAAAATCCCGGGATTTGTTGACGATCACTTTCTCGAGAAAAATGCAAGAGTAAGGTCGAAAACACATCAACAAACTTTGATCTTGGATTTACAGAAGTTTGATAAATTCGTGAAAAAAAATTAAGGAAATATAAAATAAGAATAATGCTGGTAATCAACAAAACGTGTTTTTGAAATTTGCTTCTCAATGCTTAAAAGTTCACAGTAAGGATTTGTTATTTCATCAGTTTTTTATACCTACTATTTTATTTAAAAATTCTAAAAGTTCTTTGGCAACAATCCCTTACAAAATCAATAATTTCAATGTAAATGTTTCATAGGGAAAATATATGCACTCTTCATTCTAGTAACGCAGATTGAATAAAGGATGCTTTCAGTAGCAGACTTATCATCGTCCCTCGTCTCGCCGTTTTAAATTTTGTAAAGAGAAACTTGAGAAAAAAATTAAATAAATTTTCCCTTGAGAGTTAAAACTTGATAAATTAAAAATCGTTTGTAGAATAAAACTTATTTATACTTGACTATTCGAAAAAAAAATAAAGAAATCAATTACAATAATGATTTTTTTTTCACTTTTTTTCACAGATCTTAAAAACATTTTCATTTCGACTGTAACAAAATTCCTCTTCCAAATGTATTTCGGTTTCACAGATTACTTAAATGTGCAGACAGTACAGTTATTAAAATAGCAAGGAAGACGAAAAATATTTTCTTAGGTGGCTCAAGTTACTCCTTCCCTGTGGATAAAGGTTCCGGATTTCTGCAAAAAAAAAAAAAAAAAAAATCTTACATATTTTAGAGTATAAAATAAAACAACTTAAAAAAAAAAGAAGTACATGGCACATCGACTTATGACCAAACAAATGGTAGTAACTTTTGGGTAAAAGAATTGTTGACAATATTACTGAATTAAAAAAAAAAAAAATTTAGTTTGGATATAAACGCTAATTATTGTCATAATTATTGAAAAACGTATCCATGACAAAATATCATAACAATTTGAAATTATTTGTATCAGTAATTGAGTCCTCTGTGCCCCCATCTTAGAAACTGTGGGAACATAAAATCTCTGCTCAAAGTGGACCAAACATCCCTTCCCAATCTTAACTCTTAATGCTGACGCATGTCGGGATGGCTGTCACGTACATTCGTCAGCATAAAACGCACGCAGTATCCGACTGGTACGTCGATGTGACAGGGATTTTCATTCACACCCGACTGTCACGCATACGTGTCATACATACGTGACACGTTTTGAAAACTAAAAATTTGGTCACAAGGTGGCATTATATCTACATAGGAGTTGAGAGACGTGTAGATTTGACCTTTTACACAAAATGAGGCGAAGATGATTCACATGCATGCGGATTTTGATTACATACATATGGTGTGAAAGTCATGTTCTCGACTCATAGTCTTCATGATGGGTCATTAAATGAGCACGTGGTATTTATTGATAGTTTTTAAGGAAGGAATTCTTCTTCTCGTGAATATTACTGCAACTGATTTGTCCACATTGATTTTAATCTTCCAGGTGTTGAAGTAGTTTTCCAAGTTTTTTAGGTGAATATTTAACGCTCTGGTGACAGTATTCGGATTCTTATATTTTGCTAATATTTCAGTATCATCAGCGTAAAGGTTGATGCTTGTGAGAGAGTGGCTGGGGATATCATTTACGAAAATGTTGAATAATATAGGGCCTAACAAATATCCCTGTACTACACCATTATTGAAAGTTAGAGTCTTAGAGAAAGTGTTTCCAACTTTAATGTGAAAAGATCGGTATCTTGCATATGAGTTGATGAGATGTATGAGGGGGGGAGTTATATGAGATCATTTTGCATATTAATCCGTCAATCCACAATCTGTCGAATGCTTTTTGGATATCCAAAAATACTGCTCCTGTGGATTGACTTTTTTCTAAACCGGAAGAGATGATTTCGGTGAATTTGAGAAAAGGGTGAATAGTTGAAAGCTGTTTAACAATTCCATATTGGTTAGGGTTGATTAAGTTTTTATCGTTAATAAAAAATTTTAGTCTATTTAAAATAATTGCTATAATAAAAGTTGGGGTTGATTAAGTTTTTATTGTTAATAAAAAATTTTAGTCTATTTAAAATAATTGCTTCGGTGAGTTTGCTAAGAGTTGATAATAGGGAGATGGGTCTACAGCTGTTCGGTAGGTGGGAGTTCTTTCCAGGTTTCAGAATGGGAAAGATTACAGAGTTTTTCCAGGAAGTGGGAAAGTGTTTTAGTTTTAGTATTTTGTTAATGATATAGGTGATAATAAAGATGATTTTAATAGGAAGGTTTTTTAGCATTTTATTAGAGATTTCGTCTTTGCCAGGAGCCTTTTTGGGATTAATCTTCTTGATATATTATATTCAATAATTTCATTTGGGCTCACTGGTTCGATGGAGGTGTTACTGGGTAAGAGAAAAAAGGTGTTGATTTTATTTGTTACTTCATTATCAATGTTAGTGATGAATGAGCTGGGTAGGAAAAGTTAGTTGCTAGGGTCTCTGCTGGGACGATGGCTTTGTGGATGTCAGTCGTTGCGGTGCCGTTGGTGGTGGTGAAGGAGGGTATTTTAGGTC
The DNA here is from genome assembly GCA_019974015.1 of Nephila pilipes. Classification (NCBI taxonomy): domain Eukaryota; kingdom Metazoa; phylum Arthropoda; class Arachnida; order Araneae; family Nephilidae; genus Nephila; species Nephila pilipes. The sequence goes on from BMAW01060662.1 coordinate 2,379,087, forward strand.
TTTTATTTTTGAAGAATTTAGTGGTGTTCCAAAGTGAATTATCTTGCGTATTCAGTGCTTCCAGTCGAGATTTCCAGCTTTCGTTTTTGAAGTTGGTTATTTCTTTTCTGATTTTAGATGAAATTCTGTTTAGTTCATTTTTGTTGATTGGATCAAGGGTTCTTTGATACATTTTTCTAATTTTTTTTTTATTTCTGATGAGGTCTTTGATGCTTTTGGGGGTGTAGGTGTGTTGTTATTTTTAATAGGTGTAGAGGCGTGATGATATGTATTTAAGATTGTTTCTGTAAGATTTTTAACTTTGTTGTCAAGTTGTGTAGGGGAGTTAATATTAGTGTAGTCAAAGTAAGTGGTATTATTTTTTTATGAAGTTGGAGAAATCTGACCAGTGTGTTTTTAAGTGTTTAGATGTGTCGTTTTTAGGGATGCGAAAATTAAAATTTAGTAGAACTGGCTTGTGGTCAGATGAAAGCTCCGGAATTGCAGTTATCTCAAAAGGGTAGTGGTATTCCCTAATGAATGCTATGTCTAGTGTGTTTGATGAATTTCTGCCAAAACGTGTAGGTGAGGGGGGAAGGCAATTTGGAGATCTAATTTGTCAGCAAAATTTTTGAGTTGGGTACCTCTGGTGGAGTTTTTCCTGCAATTCCAATAATTGTGTGTGGCGTTAAAATCGCCAAAAATCACACAATTTGAGTTAGTTTGTAGAATATTTTCAATATAAAGAGTGAAAAGTCTAGGGTCGGATGGGGGGGGGACATATATAGATGCTATGGAGATGTGGTGGTGGGTGGGGGGGGGAGATAGAGAGATGATTGTTGATTCGACATGTTGGAGTGGTATGGTAGATAGGACATGGTCCATCTGATCTACTGATGACACTGTTCCATTTGGCTCCTGAAGCTCGCCTATTTTTGCCTCGTTGTCCTTAAATCACGTGCGTTGCTGCTCTAATCTGTTTTCTAGTTGGCATCTTCTTTCCCTAACTCCTTAAGGCACCGTTTTAAGAAACAGAAAAAGTTCAATAATTTCCCTTTTCCCGCTTAGGAGAGAATACACACAAATTTCCTCCAAAGATTTAACATACCTCTTTAAGTCACTTATTTTTAAAGAAAAGTTCCATAACTTCACCTTCCTCGATTGTGAGAGAATACGTAGTTGTGACTTTTTTGAAGTTTCTAGTCCTGTTGGGCCTTAATATTCTATTTGATAGTCTAGCTTGATTACTTCAAGTGCAATTAATGGTTTATTGAATTTGAAAAAAAAATAGAATTAAAATGACAATTAAGTAATTTAAGTGAACGTGTTAAAAGAATTATAGCAAAATTTACAACATTACATGAGAGGGGGGGGGGAATATTGGGTGAAATGCGTTCGTCCAATCAGGAGACTGCAGCTCTAGTTTGAATCTGGATGGGGTGTGGCAGGTTTTGGGTATCAATGAGGAACCCAGAGAGTGTTTTGTGATTGGCTGGTAGTTAAGGAGTGTATTTTTGTAAAAACTTTTTGATCGAGTGTTCCTTAGGCAGAGTTGTAAGGGAAATCCGAATCAACTCTGCCGTCAGGGTTATGGAGGGGTTTTGGAGAAGATGATTCTTTCGCGTGGTTTTGTTATTTATGTTTTAAAATAATATTATAGGTTGGAATTTCTAAAATTGATAGATTTTTACTTTAATTTAGATTTTCAAGGAATTTTTCAGTAATGCTATTTCAATAATTTTTGATTGTTGGGAGGTCAATTGTGTTCCGTAGATCTTCGTTTGATAAGAACATATACTACACTTTTTCCTCCAAAGATTTTATTCCACTACTCTTCACGAGCTTTTCTAATCTGGTGGCATGTGTCCGTTTCTTCCCTTCTTTTCTTTGAACTCTTTTCCGAACTGAACTGCGATTTCGCCCCATTGTAGAGGTTGAGTATTCGTAATTTTCTTTTCGTCTTCCTCTGCAAAACATAGCTAAACTCGTTGGAGGATTTCCGATCCCCGAACGCAAGATTCCGCAAAAAACATTTTTAGGGGCGTTCCTCCGTACACATTGAAGTGGTCGAGTCGTTCTCTGTCCATCATCTCGTCATCCTTCACTATTTTTCCAGTTTTTATTTAGCCGTTAATGAGGGAATGACTCATTAACGGCTGTGCACTACTTGTAACCCAGTGACCTTCTGAATTTCGGAGTGTAACATGGAGTTCGTTAAATTCATAATATTCACACTTGGATCGCCGGGTGTTTTCTCGATCGTAACATTTTCGTTCGTTTCTCCCTTGAAGAAACTGGAAAAAAATTGTTGGGCGGTCAAGTATGATTTCCATTCGTTGTGGAAATGTTTCAGTGAAATTCGAATATCTTCCCATGGTTACGTTTGTGCTCTTGTTCGTTCAACAGTTTATTTTACTTGAGTTTTGTTCTTATTTTTACCAATTCCAATTGCTTTTCTAGCTGCAATAAGTTCAATTTTTGAAACTTAAATTTTTGTACCACTAATGAAAAATTTGTTTCCTTAGCCTTTAACTCATTATCTTTAAGATTAATCGACCGGTGACAAATTTCGGTTCCTCTGCAAAATTCTTAGAGTTCTCTATTTTCTTTTTAAATTGATTTACGATTAAACCATTTGTTAGATGTCGTACATTTCACTTAAAAGTTCAATTAAATCTTCTTTTAACGCATTCCTAAACATTTCTGGTATCTAAAATATTTTCATTTCAAATGAGAATAATCAGAAAGTTCGATCCTCTTCTTCCTTTTGCTGCGCTTGTAATCCAAAAGACAGTTCTTCTTCCGTTTCTAGCTCTTTAATCCAGGTGATTTCAATCCAAACACAAACAAACTTTTTCAATTTGTCCACTATTCTCCTTCTGTCCTCGCAATATTTACTTAAACTCTCTGTCCGGAATTCCTCACACTATTTTTTCAAAATTTCTACTCCATGGAATAAATCAAGCCCATCACAAATTTTAATTAAAAATTCACAAATCCATCTCGGCAGACCCCTCCCTTTGTGGGAATGACTATTAGGTGTCTAGAGTTATAAATGACGAGAAGTGATTATTCACACAGGCTAAAGCTTATTTATCGGACATAGGACGAAAACATATGTAACTACAAAGATAGTACATTAAGCTTCTAGCGCGCTTTCGTTCAACAACACAAATAATTCTCGTGAGAAATCAGTTCTGTAATTTCATGTTCCAACGTCCTCGCGCTTAAGATATATTCAGTCTTTATCTTTGGCCTCCAAGCCAGAAATCTCACGCAGACAAGTCCAATGCCGGTGGTTTCCTCGCCACTTTCCAACGGCTAAAGCTTTCCGTTCGTTCCCGATGGCCTGTCTCCCCGTTCCTCCTCACTTGCACTATGCTCCTCACGCACAGAGCCGTCTATTGAATGTGCCGTCGTTTCTCTGTATGTGTGTATATATAAAAAAATAGTACTCTCATAATAATCCGGCAGATATCCGACCAGGGAACCACCGAATTTTTCTAGAAAATTACTAAAAATAACGTACTTAGAAAAGCAAAAGCTATGTATTATTGTATTAAACTTAATGCAATACATACAAATAAAGTGTCTAACACACGAAATAACCCAATGTATTGTTTTGTGTTGACAACCTACATTATTGCATTGATGTAGAAGGCATAAAAATTTTTTTCTATGACTTGTCAACCTGTTAAAAACGCCGTATTACTGGCAGGGCCGGAAAGGCGAAGAGTTGTATTACAGAGCGAGTACTGCAATGATTAAATATGATATTCATATCAATAGTAGATAGAGAAAAATATATAAATCCTATGCATATACTTTGCAGAACATTATTAAATAACACATTCTGTAGTTTCGAGGGCTTAGATTTAGTTGCGAAAACCTCCGATTCTGGAGAGACAGACAGCCGGGCCCAGGGATACGAGCGCATGCCATCGCGAAAGGGTAAAAGGAATATTGTTTAAAATAGAATATATTTATTTATGTATTTGATAGTAATTCTTTATTAAACCAGGTATAGAAAATACAATACCTCTGAGACAAGCACACTGTTTTATTTGCAAACAAGATCTCTTTCCATCACATTTTTCGCCACCACCTATATCTCTTATTGTATGCTTTGAATTTCTTGACGAATAATAGTCTACAACTGCATTGGTTTTATGATTATTAATTATGATGTTTGTTTATTAACGTCAAACTTAGGAGCAATGCGAGGGGTATTTACAATAGACCTCGTAACTCGTTAAAGCTACGAGAGCGACATCCTGATCTGGCACCCTTCCTCTCTAAACTTCCCCACCATGTCAATAATCATGCACAGCAGGTCTATAATGGCATCAGGAGTTGAACCCTCGCGACAGTAACAACTTCGGCCTTGTTTTTGCGAGCATGACCATTCGACTACCATGGTTGCAGGATTATGGGTGAAAACACGATAATAGTACTTCCATCTCCCAAAAAAAAAAAATAATTCGATAAAAAAAAAAAAAAAAAAAAACGTTTTTAAATGGTGGCAAAGTTTATTTAAAAAATTATTGAAATATTAGTTGAAATTTTGTAAGAAATCTCATGTATCTCGTCTTTAAGATCACTCTGTTGCGTAATTCAATATATCTTACATAGATGGCGCCAGGTTACTACACAAATAACACGAAAAAATTATTGAAATATTAATTAAAACTTGTCGCAAATGTCTAAATATTGCATTGTAAGGCGAGTAAGAACGATTTTCAAAGTTTCAGAGCTCTAGCTTAAAGGGAAGTTGGTTAAACTAACATTCGAAAATTTGATCACTCACACACACCAAGTGAAATATAGAAAAACGTTGTAAAAAAAAGATCCGGTGCAGTGAGATCAGGGACATGTGAGGATTGATTCCAAGTTATCTGGAACGACCTCGAGTCGACGTTGTTCAGTTGCGTATTTTCTACAGTTTAAAATCTCGAGTCTTAGTTTTCAGATTCTGATAGCAAACCAAAAATATATAGTTTTCATAAAAGTTATTCACGTCTTAAACAGTGAAGTTACTTTCGTCCTAGCTTATGTTTAATTTACGCTCAATACTGCTTTTATTCATGAGTTTTTCTCGTAATTATTTGCTACTCAGTTCTTTGTGATTAGAATTCTTATTTTTGTGTGAGTGAGTGAGCGTGATTGACTGTGGGGTTTTATGGCGCAAGAGCCAAAGCAGGCTATGCTGAGTCATCTTATTTTTGTGATCCATGTGGCATAAAGTCAATGATTTGACTTCTCATATATAAATGGGTAACGTTTTTGCATTATTATTTTTCGTATATTAGTTTTGCAACACGCGTAAAATTATCTGGTCACTATATCTGACAGACACATAAGCAAAATAATAACAATAATAATAAAATTCTTTAAAAAAGCGCTGGTTCTTACTATGCCGATTGGAATTAGCATATATCTCTAAATCGAGCGAAATTATTTTTTTAAAAAAATATTGTCTTATTACTCCAAGTTACTCTTTGACAAGAGCATATGCTTAAAAGTGTATTCTTATATACTCTAATGCCGTTGAAGATTGCCCTATTCAAGAAATTATTCTAAATGTTGAAAGCACGCCGTTTATCTTACTCCTATTAAGTAACGCGGACTTATATCCAGAAGGACATGACTTTATAAGTTACTCACATCATAAAGTTATTTGAAAACTATCGTAAAAGAAAGCTATTTGCAAATATTATTTAAGCTTCTTATGAATAATATATGTATTTCTCAGAATCTTTTACAAGTGTAGTAATTTTTTCGAAACTTAACTCGTATAATCTCATATTCTCTACTCAAAATAGTAATAATAATAAAAATAAAGATAAAATACGTTTTTTTCTTCCTCTTTTCCCCCTCAAAACTACAGCTTATAGCATAAACGCGAGCACCACCTGAAACTTTTAACCAAACCAAATGCGACTTAAAAAGATTTTGGATGGGAAAAGAATAGTCAAGTACAAGTTACAAAAATGTGTGTGTGTTTAAATCAAGCTTTTTTTAAATACAGACTAAAAAGCACAAAAATAATTTTCTAAATATAAAATAATATATGGTCTATAAAAGCTCGAGGTGCTTAACTAAGATATTAGCCTATAAATTACATACCCTAATGACTTATATATGAGATCGAAAGAAACTTTTCAGCCTCATACTTTTATAAATTATATGTTACTTTGAAATTAAAAAAATATTTTTATACCTTTTTGTACATTTTTAAATAAAAGTTTGGTCATTTTTTTCATTTACTTATACTCAATTAATTCTTTTATGTCTGGAAATTTAAGACTAAACAGTAATTACGCGAGCTACACGCTAAATTTCAACTCCATAGGACGTTGTGACTCCTACGTTCGTTACTTCAACATTATATTATCACTGGAGTTGTACGTGTATGCAAATTTTCAGCTGGATGGGATGATAGGTCGTGAGTTAAAATTCCGTGTGCAAATTTTGTGAATTAGAAAGATATACATATGAACATAGCAAATTAAATAATGAAAAAAGTATTGCAAAAACATTTATGCTCAGTTTTACACTAAGTTTTCTCTTAGTTATAACACTTTTAACAAAAATTCAGAAATTCTGATTAACTCAAAAGTTTTACTCTATATTAAAAAAAAATAATACTCACAAGTCTCTCTCTCTCTCTCTCTCTCTCTCTATATATATATATATATAATAACATATGTAAATTATTTTACTAGTAAAATTGCGTTTTTTCCCCTCTCTATTATTAAGAGAAAAAGCGCTGAGAGAATTTATGAGATCTTTAATACCAGAAAATAATACAATCCAATTTATTTTTAGATCCCCAGACGAGTCTTTTAATAGAGCCAAATCATACTAGCTCTCTTATTTCTGCAGTTTAATAATTGGTGTTAAAATTATTTTTAATTAAATTAATTAATTCGTACAACTGAGTTATAGATATTTGATATTTTATCCTGTACAAAAATTTGTGTGTTCAGTCTAGAATATAATTCTGCACGAGGTTTTTGGATCGATATCCAACTGGCTAAACAGAACGAAACTTCGACGAGAGAAAAGATAAACAGAGAGCACTTTATCTTTCCCTCTTTTTTTTTTTTTTTAAACTTTTTTATTTTTCGTGTTTTGATTTTTTTAGAATCTTACTCTGGAGAATATAGTACTGTGTCGAAACTAATTTTCGCAAAATTCTGCATTTGATAATTATGCGTGTGTTGGTTATTCAAGTATTTGAAAATTCTATTTCATTCGATTAATAATCAAAAAATTTTATTCGACCAATAATTAATGAAACGCGGCAGAGGGTGGAAATTGTTGTTTAAGTGCTAATAAAAAAAAGTTTGCATTGAGGAAAATCTCTCTTGAGGAACAAAGCTACTAAAATTATTCATTACCAAAATGCAATTTCATTACTAATGTGCTGCCATCTATAGAAAACTAGAAGAAGTATAATGCCGATTCCATTTTAGTTTTTTTTTAGTTCCACATTACACCGATCTAAATAAAATTAATTACATGTAAACTTAAAAATGTACTATAACAAGTGTTTTCAAGCATTAAGAAATTCTTAACTATTTGTTATAAATTTTGAAACAAATTTAACATATCTATTTTGACAAAAATTTAAATTGTTAGCCATAAGATATTTTCGGAGTTTTTAAAGAATTAACATGAAAAATGAAATTCTAAAATATTTTTTCGTTGATACTCTTAACTGTAAAAATTTCCGCCTTTAGAAATTTAGTAGCCTATTTATTAAATTTTATTTGACTTCGATAAAAGTATAGATATGGTTGTTAATTTCCTATCAATAGTTAAAACACAAATTTAACTGCCCAAAATATCAAATGAAGTTATTATAAGTACAAACTTTGGTGAGAGAAGATATAAAATACATAAAATAAAAGACAAGTCGTAATTAACAAATTTTTGACTCAGCATGTTGTAGATTTTTAAAATATAAATTCCATGAATATTCAATTTAAAAAAAGTATACAACGTTATTTAAAATAAAATCACGGGAGGGAAAAAGATCATTCGACGAGGATGGGATTCGAACCCACGCGGGCAGAGCCCAATGGATTAGCAGTCCATCGCCTTAACCACTCGGCCACCTCGTCTTGTTCCATTTGAAGTATTTTATCTTTAAAACTATACTTTCCCCATTTTTTTTAACAGCAAACTTCGCTATTAATATTTGTCTTGCCTTGTTAATAGTGAATAGAATAATTTATTCTGCAAATCAGAATTGTTGGAGGCATCTTATTGGAACGGCACTTATCTTTTGTTTATTGGGAAGGGTACATTGTAGTTTTCTATCTGGTTTTTCCCGTGACAATCTTAGTAGTTATACAATTCTTCAAGTAATAATCACGTTCATCAGACGCACACTAAATTTTCTTTCCTAATTTCAACAAAAAACGAGAAAGTGCATAGCACTCTTTAAAAGATGCGACTGTTATAAAATGATTAGTATTCATAATCATATTAAGAATAAGTGATGAGGGCATGTTAACAGTGTCCATATTTATTTTTAAGAACGTTTCTCGAGATATTAAATATGACAGCAACAGTTAAAAAAAAACTACCACAACACATTTTATGAAACTTATTCTTTAAAAATCCCCGCGAATACAATATTTCAGTACATTCTACAGCAGTATTATTATAACATTTTTTTTACAATTACGTAGTTTAATAAATAAAAAATACAAGACCAATAATACGATGAATATAGTTAAATTAAAAGAAAAAACAAATTTCCGGAAGAATGAGTGCTTATTAACGTCGCACTAAGAAACATGACGAGGGCTATAGTCAGCGAACCTCGAAATATTGAGCCCCGGTCAAATGAAGAGGACGACACTTAAGATGGCGCTTACCTCTCCAAACTTCCACGCCACACAGATTCCACAGGATTAGGAGACTCGATCAGATTTAACGCACAAGCCCGCAACACAGGGAGTTCTTTAGCATTTTATTAACGTCGAGTTTAGTTTTTTATTTACGTCGCACTAGAAGCAACACGAAGGTTATTGGCGACGGACCTCGTAGTTTTGAACCACAGTCAAGTGACGAGGACGACACCTGAGCTGCCCCCCTCTCCTATCATCCACAACACACCAACGGGAGGACTTTGGACGCCGACAGATTTTACGTGCATCAGCCCAGGCTACACAGCGGGTCTTTAGCTGCCAAGGATCGAACCCGCCGGCCACGAATCCGAAACCTTGACCACTAGGCTACCGCGGCCACTTATTAATGTCGAACTGGAAGCAACACGAGGGTAATTGGCTACGGACCTCGTAATTTCGAACCTAGGTCCAGTGACGAGGCCCCCTCCGGTCCCCCCCCCCCCTCCTAACTTCCACAAAACGCCAACGGGGAGAACTTAACGTGCATCAGCCCCGGCGGGTCTACCTATGCTCGAACTCACGACTCGACGGAATTAACGTCGGCCGCCATGACGAATGGGCTATCTAAAGTAAAGCCTCTGAGGGTGCAATAGTTAAGTTTTATTAACGCCGCACTAAATGCAACACGAGGGCAATTGGCGACGGACCTCTTAATTTTGAACCACGGTCAAGTGACGAGGACGATACCTGAGCTGGCACCCCCCTAACATCCACACCACGCCAACGGAATGACTTTGGGCCTTGAACAGATTTAACGAGTATCAGCCCCGGCGGGTCTTTTTCGGCCAAGGATCGAACCCGCAACTGAACGAAAACCTTGACCACTAGGCTACCGCGGCCCAGCCTCTGAGGGCGTATCAGGATTTGAGCCTACAATTTGAAGGAAACAATACCGGCCAGTTCGGAGCTATGACCAACTAAATAATAGTAATCTTTTCATAAAACATACCTAAAAAGGAGGCTAGCGATAATTTAATAAATACTGTTTTCATCTTTAAATTGAGAAGTACATTCATTGACACAATAAAATTATCAATTTATACGTGAAAATGTACCTTAAATCTATAGTTATGTTAATTAAAAATAACTAAACAGATTTAAGGTACATTTTCACAAATGATCTTACCCTAATTCTCATTGCATGAATCTGAATAAAATCGTTTAGGAATTTTGCTTCGAGAGAATTTGGGGATATTTTGTAGGTTCAATTGCTAAAATTATCCTGAAATCTCAATTCTACAGTATTTGAATATGTACAATTTTTCAATCTGTTTCTGCAAGCTTGCAAAATATTGCCATTTGTAAAAAAAAAAGGTGTTAATTAATTTCCATTATTGCACCACATACATATGTTTTAAGAATAATGAACTAATTTCGTTTTTATAACTAAAATGCAGTTTCTTTCTACATCAAAACTAGACTTGTTGCAAAGCAATTTAAAATTTTTGAAAATATTTACATATCTACAAATATTTTTCTTAATTTCTAAAATAATCTAGTGATCAAAACAAAATAGAGAAAAAAACTTACTATTTTTCTAACCAGAAATTACCAAGAATTCCCCCAATTCTAATAAAAATTAAATGCTATTCAATAATGTTAAAGTAAAATAATTGTTCTGTGTTATGCCACTCTCATAATATTAAATTTATAACTTTCACATCTAGACATGTTCAGGTTTAACTTTTAATGATCAATTTGTTTCGCAAAAAGAATTTAAAATGCAAATTCTGAACATTCCATATGTAGTTTAAAATGTTCAATGTACATATTTTTTTATAAAGTTATTTGATTCAATAAGATAACCTTTTCATAAAAATTTTTAAAGAAAGAGAATTGAAACATTATATGTATACTCCAAAATTTTATTTTTAAATAAACTTGTTCAAATAGTTCGGATTTTAAAAAATATTTGCCCATTACTGCATTTACTCATATTAATACACTAAAAACATTTCCAGTTCCTCTTGCAGTCTATTAGTCTTAAAATGTTGAAAAATCCATATTAAAATTCAAATTAATAAAAAAAATGCTTTACCACAGTTCAGTAGTTTCTCTATGTTGAACCTTTCTACCATGTAGGGGGGGGGATAGAAATTAATTTTTACTTGAATAGATCTATTAGACTCAGTTTAAATAAAAAAGATTTTTTTACACAGCGAGTTCATAAACAAATTTCTGCCCTGAACTTCTTTTCCTCCATGGGCTTAAAATTTTTAATTAGACCCTTTTGCTATGACTTTTATTTCCATTACTCATAACTTTTTTTTTTAATGAAACAAGATTTACTATACATTCACATACTCTTGGCAAAAGAAAAAGAAATTCGATTGTATTTTTCTTTCTAACAATAGTCACTTAAAACATATTTTTCCTCATTCCCGGATATTAGAACAAAAAGAAATATGTCTGAAACCAACATTAAAAACTTGGTTTAAGCCAACTTTAAGATTTATTTTTACCAAAGGTCCATATATCAATACACCTCTTGAACTCCCCAACCCAAGCATATGGCTATTCCTATGGAATTATGCCATTCCCATTTCAAAAATCTAGAATATAGCTTTTAATTGCATGAAATAAAATGCATTTGAACAGTGAAAAATAAAGCTGTTTCTCTAGATTTATTTTTCCTTTTTAAATATTCATTGAAGATTTAAAAATCCATACACAAAATATTTTTTAAAGCATTTATCTTTTTATTAATTCAATATCCAAGTTACATATGCATCATTAACAGTCATACTTTACAAATTTATCCAAATAAATTTCTATATACTGTAACCATAACATCAACATTTTTTTTAAAAAAATTTCAAATATATATATTGAAATAAAAAAAAAAAAAAAGACAAACTTGTACAATAAATAGACCACCTAAAACACTTAATTTTATTTTTACATAAATGTGTACATTTTTTTTTTTTTTTATCTTCTTGAAGTTTTTCCTAAAGAACGCTTTCCTACACTCAGATGTCTAGGTTTCATATCATAATATGTCCTGTCTCCTTCACCCTTCCTTCCCAACTTGTTTCTAGGAAGTTGTGCCTTCCTGTTCAGTTTCTTTAGCTTGAATTTCATCTAAAATAATGCAAATAATAGTTAATATTTTCACATGATAAAAATTCCATAAAAATAAAATCTTTACATTTATGGAAAAATATTTCCAATGATTGTACAAAAATAGAAACATGGTTGAATTTTCAGCCATGTGTATGATCATTCATTACAGCAAGATTAACTCGTTAATTAATCATACCATTTCAATGCTTTGCTTACTTGTACAAATTAAAATGTAGTCGAGGTATAAAATGTAAAAGTAAAATCTAAATATAAAGTGCCAAATCTCTAGTTAAAGAATATCTAGTTTTTAAAAAAATCTATTATTAATTCTAGCCAGGAACTCTTCAATATTATCATACTTTAACAAAATAAAATTTAATATTTGATACAAGTAGTTATGTATTAGTGAACATTTTAAGAAACCCAGACATATCTTGGTCAAACACAACTTCTAACATACTTTCTGATCCTGAACTCCCATTTCATCCCGAGGCGTTCGAGAACTGCTGCGGACACGTCCTTCACTATCCGTTCTGGCCCGTTTCACTGGTCTCCTACCATATCTATCAACTGCAGCATTGTAATGAGCCTATATAAAACAGTTTAAATTATACCATAAAATTTTAACATGACATACAAAGCAATATTTAATACAAAGGTTTAAAAAAATATATTCAAATGATGTATTCCTGGAACTTCACATAAAAGACATTATGGGGGGGAAAAAGATCAAACATCATTTTAATTATTTATTGAATTATTCATGTGACAAAAGTTACTTATTCAAACATTAATAGTTAGACTAATATTACAACATATACATAAAAGTGTTTTTTCATAAATTTATTCAATTCAGAACTATACCTCATTATCATTATCCAGTTCCACTCCTAATTCATTGAATTCTCTTCTCAATCTACTAACACTTCTTGTTCTCTGTAAAAATTTATCATATCAGATATTTTCATAACAATTATAAATAATTTCATTACAAATGAACAATAAATTTCAATAAATGTTTTTTTCCAGTACATATTTTTTTTAAATATAACATTACATTCATATTACAATGCAAAATATAGTACTTTTCCATTAGGTGGAGCAATTTTATAATTTGACAGTGATGTTATAAATAATTTCGAAAAAACTCACTTTCACAAAACAAAGAAATCATTTTGTTTAATATAACTTTTTCAATACACTAAAATAAAGTAATGATAAATAAATTAAGTTAAAACTTCCCTTAATTCTGATAAACAAGCCAATTGAAAATTGTTCCAGTTATGTCCATGTTCTGAAGCAATATTTGTTGATTTAACATTGAAGTCCAATGCATAGATTTGAATCCAAAATAATGTTATTACTAATATATGTGCATTCATTCACATCATAATCAATTCAAAACAAATTAGGACTAAATGTAATGGAATTAGTTTAAATTACTAGCGATTCATTTTCTTACATTAACTGTTTAAATTATTACCTACCTTAATACCTGTACGTGGAAGTTTGGCCTTAGTTGAGCTCTTTTTAATAGTAGATTCCATTTTATGTAGTATCATCTTCTCTCTTATTCTACAATAATAACGAATTATTGTTAAAGATAAGATTTCAAAATAAAGCTTAAAAATCAGGTATACTACACACCACCTATATAAAATGTGCATTATTGAAATTAATAACTTACTTTTTTGCCAACACCCGAATATTTCTCATTTCTTCATCATCTTCACTTTCGCTTTCAACATAGAATCCAGCTTTATCTCTTAATTCCTCTTCCTTTTCCAGTTTATCAAGTTTCTATGAAAATTATGAAATTCATGTTATTGCAAGCAATAGCTAGAATTTTGTTTAAACCTAATTTTAATGAAGTAAGCAAAAATATAGTATGATATTACATCTTAAAGATAAAAAAAAAAAAAAAAGTAGCATTTCATGTCTTTCAGTATTCATTAATTAAACTCAAAGAATGTCCTACAGTTGTTTGAACTTTTCAAACTTTTAAAAATAATAAAACTCTCACTTCTTTTATTTCAGGATCAACAAAATCAGCTATATTATGTCCTTCCCATAATTCTGGTATAATGTCATACTTTTCTTCATCAGGAATGCAATACTTTTCTTTCATTAAATAAATAAATTAAAAAAAAAAAAAAAAAAAATTGTCAGAAAAGAAAGTTATATTTCGTAAATTAAAAGAAATTTTAAATAAAAATCTTCGTAAAATATCTTACTTTTTAAATCTAGAATATAATCATCACCAAGCTCCAATTCAAGATCTCTTTCCTATACAAAAATAAATAAATCTTAATTTATATTAATTTGTAAATGTATGTTTTGTTACATATTCTAGAATAAAAATGACAAAATGCAAAAATTAAATCTTGGTAATGCATCCAAAAAGCTTGAACTAACCAATTTTCGCTCTTTAGAATCAACTTCCATTTGCTGCTTCTTCTCCAACACTTTTTCTGGAATAAAAGGCAGCCTTTCCTGCAAATAATTTTAAAAGGTTAAAATTGGAATACTTTACAATTTAGTTTATAAACATTGATAAAATACAGAGATAAATAGAACAGGTATAACATTTATAAATTTAAACACTCTTCTTACTTTAGTTTTAAAAAATACTTTTTGTTACTTATCATAAGCAACAAATAAAAATGTCAAGCATTTTATCCTGTAGGAAAATTATATCCTGGCAGGATAAAAAATTTAGCAGTTAACATACCATGAAAAATGACCGAATACTTGTTAAACTGATAAATAATTAACTTGTTAAAACTGACAGAAATAACCTATCTGAAGTTCATAATCCACAAAATAAAATTTAAAAGCAAAACTAACCTTGTCATCTCTTTGTTTAGGCTCAGCTATTGCTAATCTGTTCATAATTCCAGCAGCTTTTTTTCCTTTTAACTTTGTCTCAACACGATGTGCAAGAAGACGTTCACAAACTTCATTTCTGAGTTCAATAACTCCTTCACCAGTAAGTGTACTCATTTCATATACTGGATACCCTTCTTCTGATAAACTGTCAATTTTTTTCTATATAATAAACAAAATATGTAATTCAATAACCCTGTTAAATAAAACAAACACAACAGGACATATTTTTTCATTCTTTATTAATATTTAATGAATATACTATCAGTTTTAAATTAGATTATGAATACCACTTTTTCTTTTTTCTGTACTTATTCTGCTCAATGATTATAATTTGCAGATAAAATTTTATTAACTAAATGTTAGTATTTTCATAGAAAGCTAGAAAGCCCCCTGATACACTATTGAATTAAAATTTTATAAGGATAAATATTATCTACCAGAAAGCAACACCTTTGTACCTGTTTAAGGACAATAATCTACCAAGCATAATAGGTAGAGCAATACTTTTCTATTGCGTTTATTTACAGTATCTACATGTCAATTATACATAAACAATTACACTATTAACATAATATACAAGGACTTTCCAAGCTGCACATATTTTAACCCGCTTTAGCAGTCAGGAGAAATTACATCAATCAAGGAAAAAAACGTCTTAAGCAATCAAGAACCATATGTACTCAGAAATATTACCCATGAACATGTGAGCTCCGACTTAGATGAGACAAGGTGCCTCCTGGCGGAATCCATTTAAATTATTTCCAATAGTACCAGATGCCATCAGAAGAGCAGATCTCAAGATAGACTGAATAGAATTTACCCCTTGTATAGGAGAATCATTGGATATATCACAAAGAGCCAATTCAGCAATAACTGGCCACACACAAGATTTCCAAAATACTGTAAACTGTGACCTTGTCAACACATTCTAATCTGAAGAAAAGTTTTACTCTATTCATATTTCAGTTACATGCCTATTAATACATAACCATCAACAGATAATTTGAATCCAGTAGTGTGACTGTGTATACCGTCTAATTACACCCACAATAATACTACTGCTTATGTATCCTAATGGCAATTAATCCAGATTTTATTGAATGTAAAATTAAGATTTCTCCAATCCTACTGTTAAGACTTAGTAAATTGCTCATTGTGACAAGTCACACTCCTCTTTGAAGCAAAGAAGGAATTAAATAACCTTATTTTTACAAAAACATCCACTCAAATATAAGCATTTCTCAAATGCAGATTTTAAACTTTCATTAGTTTATAATGCTAGGAATAGGTTACATTACAAATGGAAAAAGGAAAGTTTTTTTTATTTACAATATATGTTTCACATTATGATACATGATTAACCCTTAAATAAAACTGCAAATAATTGAATGCAATAAATATATATATATTATGTGGAAACACTGCAATACTTCGACTTTAAAATAATTCATACAAACATTAATACAATTATGTTAATGAATGTTGCTCACTTTTTTTTCCTCTGGAAGTTCATTCAGTTTCATAACATCTATTTTATTAGCAGCAATCACAGTAGGCTGTAAATATAAATATATACACCTATAATACATGCAATATATCTTAAATTACTTTTAAGCACTTATCGAAAAAACCGAAATAACCATGTCAATCATAATTTTACATTTCTTTGGATAAAAATATTAGTGATTTGACTTCATATTATTCACTTATTACTTTTAAATCTCATTTAAACATTTTATGTATTGATTTTGGATAATTTCAACATTATTGAACTATGCTCAAAATAATTGATATTATCTAAAACTCCATTTCCAGAATTTCCACAATCTTTAGATATTAAAAGTAAAAAAAGTCATTTTCCATTATTGTGATAAAGTTAACAAGTACATAATCAAGTAATGATTCATAAAATTTTCAGTCTTAACGTTCAATACAGCCCCCCCCCCCATAAACAATTCAACACTCATTCCTACAATCCTGGTTTACAATTTTAGATTAAACATTTAATTAAAGTAATATGTGAATTATATACAAGAACTAATCCAGACAGTTTTACTGCACACAAAAATTCAATCGAAGACATTTAATCTGCAATGACTACTTTTATTAAAATGCAATTTATTAAAAAAAAAAAAAAAAAAAAGCTTCAATATATAAATCAAACAAAATTCTGAACATGCTTATTACCTTATTTAGAAATAGAGGTTTTATACTATTGAAAAGATCAACCTGAAAAAGAAACAAGAATAAGCAACATTTTACAAATCTACAAAATTCTTTTTGCAGAAAATTTATTACAATGGCCAGAAATATGCATAAGATCTGATGATTTATACATTGCCTAATTGTTATCATTAACATCACACTTGTTAACAATAGTGAGTCAACATCTTAGGACATCACAGATTTGTGATTAAAAACTAACTCATGCAGAGCATATTACTATTAGAAAAGAAAATTTATTCATATTCTTTTTATATTTATTTATTCATATTCTTTTTTATTCATATATAAAATTTATGCACATATTTATGAAAAAAATAATTTCACTAATGTCAGGAAAGGACCAAATTATACAATAAAACATTAAGCAATTCTCAATCTTATGTATTAAAAAATAGATTATATAAAATACCTGTTCCTCAACAGAATAATTACACTGTTCAGAAGGATCAATAACAAAAACCACGCAAGATCTTAAATGTGCAAGAGCTGTGATAGCAAGCATTTCTATAGTATTTCTGTCTTCAATTGGATGATCAAGGATTCCTGGAGTATCTATAACCTACATAAAAATTTGGGGTCTTCAATAAATAAAAAAAAAATTATTGTATGAAAAAGTATTTAAGGGCAAAATTTTATTTTGAAGGGAAATAAAATACAACTTACCTGCCACCTTAGATATTTATAATCTGTGTGACCAACATAGAGTGATTTAGTGGTAAATGCCCAAGATTGAACTTCTACTTCAGCTCGAGTAATCTGTAACAACACATTATTAAGTTGATATATCATGTAAATGCAAACAGTTATAAGGACATCCACCATAGTAAATATTCCAAGATAATTTCAAGACTTTAATTACCTTCTAAGTATTTAATATGCATTATCATAAGTGATATTTTACAACACCGAATGATCTTAAAAAATGCTTACGTTATTAAAACAAACTTATCTTTTACAATACCACATTAAATTAAATTTAATGCTGATTAGCAGGTAAATAGAGTATTTGTCTGAGATTACATTAATTATTTCTATGATTATATAAAATATTGTCTATCAAAATATTATGTAAGGGAAAATATTTACATATTACATGATTGTGCCATTATTAACTCCCCATTAATATAACATATACAAAGCCTTATTAAAATTCATAATGATGGCAGACAATATGTATAAAACAAATCTGTTTCAAAAACTTACATTTGAAGTCAAACACAATAAATAAATACATTTGAAAATGAAAAGTATTTTAACAGACATTATTTATATTAATACAATTTCAATGCATAAAAATTTTAACCCAGTAAAAAATTATTACATCCAATAAGTTATCTTTCATGAATATTAGTGTCTGCTCTGTATAATTATTAGATGTATTTCACTAACAGGAATTAGATCTCTTTTAACTTGCAGAGCCCTTGGTTATCAAATACTGAGTTAAAGGAAATGTGAATTACAGTATTGATATAAAATGAGCAATAATAAAAATTCCAACATCATTATGAATTTTCTGTGTTATGTGTACACTCTTTTGATATTTAATTACTGAAAGTTTTTGCAAATGGAGGATAAGCTTCATACTTATGAATTTGACTAATGGAATGTTTCATTTTCCAAAAAATTGTGGTTCATATCTAATTTAAAAAAGAAATAAAAAGTATTAAAACTGTTACTCTCAAACTTTCAAGGGATGAGTCTCATAAGACAACTTAACCATTCATCTCCACTTGGTTCCAATTTTATCTTGAAACGAAAACCTCCATCTGCACTTTATGACCTAGGGACTTACAGGTTCTGGTTTCACATAGTTACTTATTCCTATCATATGTTTCTTTTGCTTGTTTTTTTTTATTTACAAACGTAATAATTTGTTACCAATACAAGTTATTTGTTTCAGGTTTCTAATTCATGTTTATTTTATGAAACAAAAATAGGAAAAGTTTTAATTTCAGATCTTAACAAGAAGTTCAGATATCATTAAAAAAAATCCTGAATTTCATAAAAAGGAATCCACTGTAAAATCGGAAGTTAACAGAGTGAATTATCAACTATAAAAATCAATACTTTAACTTCAGTTTTGATAGGAATCAAATCAGCTACAACTTATCTCAGAAATATCAACAGGATATACAATCATTAAACACATATATATGTGTGCATATTTCTGTTTTTAAATGAGACATTTACTGTAAGCCAAACAAGTTCAATACACAGCATCAAATCAAGTTTATTTGAAATGAGAGGTGCCTTCAAATGTAGTTATTTCATTTACTATTCATTCCTCTTATCAGAAAACAGAAATAAATTTCTTTACAATACCTTCAATGAAATAAGTTCTTTACAAAAAAAATTCTTTTCTTAAATATAATACTTAAAATAATATAAAAGTAATTATATATATATATATATATATAACATGCTCGTGACTGTACATTACAATGAAATTATTATAAGATGAAAGACAATAAGACAAAAAACAAAAAATATTGATTTATGAGTGATATGGTACAATAAAGGATACAGATTTAGAGCACATGATCAAATAAATTAAAAGATTAAATGGAATTGTATCTGGAAACAAAATTAACTTCACACAGTGAGTTTTGTATAGAAAATTAATTAAATTTAATTTTTAAGATTTATTACACTCCCCCAAACACATATATTGTTTTTAAAAGAAAAACACACCCTACTATTTAAATCTAAAGTTTACTGAGGAAAGGAATTCAAGTATGGATTTTAAAGTATAACTAAGATATAGTCTTTAGAGTTCATTCACAACCTTTTGGAATTTGTAACATGCAGAAGCTCATCAAATAAATTTTTTAAAGAATTAAAAAATTCAGCAAAGAAAGGCAGCTGAAGTGAACATTAGAAAAAATATAATTTCAAGTTCAGCATTGGATCTCAAGATGTCATAACTCACTTTCATAAGATAATTCATGTAATGAATGAAAAAACTTGAACTGTTCTGTCAAAAGTCCTATAAAAATTTTAATTAGTTAAATCGCGTTTTAGTGAACCCAGGATATTATTATCAGTTAAAACTTTTTCAATGATCCCAACAGAACTATTTATCTAATGCTATTTCAAACACTTAAAACTGAACTCAAGAGAAAATGCAATTCCTTTTATGTGCTTAATACTCTAAGTGAACAGAAAATTTCTCTTCCACATATATTTTTCCACCTTTCCAACAGCATTTTTAAACTTATGTATGAGGATGGCCCTAAAGACAGCACTCCAAAATTCCATCTGAAATCAAAGTCTTTGTATCTTCCCTACTGTTTCTAGGAATCAAACACTAGTTCATTACCCTATAAAAAGATTTTTCTTTCCCCATTCACCAACCATTTTTAAGAATCCTCTTTTCCACTACATACACACTCCATTCTTCAATAAACCTAGACAAAATCAGGATAATGAAAAAGGTCAACAGAGGGACGAATTCTGATGTCCACTTCCTTTCTATCTCAAGGGGCTTAAAAAGGAAAGCATTTTCAATTGAGGATAAAATAAAAATAATCAAACACTTTGATCTACTCAATTAGCAAGCAATTCTCCTTAACAAAATTTAATTTCAACATTTAGAAAAAAGTCTCAGTATGATCATTGCTGATTATGAATGTCTGGATGGGTAAAGAAACCACATCAGGTAAAAAAAAAAGAATGTAGAAGAAACTACTTTAAAATGATTCCTTACTCAGCAGAATAATTAATAATTTATCATTGAACTATATTATCACAATGTTTTGAAACAAAATTGAATTTTTTGATACACTTGAAGGTTTGCTATTACAGGATTCGCTTGTATAATATTTGAATACTGCAAAACTTAAGTGATAATTACATAAAATAAGCTTTCAAATAAAACATGAATTTACTTAAAAATATAAAAGGGGGAAATGGATGCAGTCTTCAAATAATTTGTCACATTTAAATGAAAAAGTAATGAACTATAAATTCAAACACAAATCTCAATTTTTTGTCCTTATCAAGGCAAGGTAGATTTATGTTTTAAAAATTTTCAAAAACCGGTTACCAAAATTAAAATATATTATCTTGCAATTTAGTTTTGTAAAATCTAAGTTAACACAATAAGCATTTAAACAAAATAAATACAATAAAATTTATCACAAGCATATCTGCTTTCTTGCATAAATAGTTCAATAAATTGAACAGTATTTTTAAAACTCAAATGTAAGAAAGATTACTGACAGTTATCTAATAGTAGAGAAATTGTCAATCAATCTTTCTTTTTTAATTTAGCATGTTTTTGAAGCTTAATAATTTAGATAAGATAATAAAAGCAGGACAACATGCTTACAGCTTAGCATTAAAATGAAAATCTATCAAAATGAAAAGCAATTAAATATGTACAGGAGACTAATAACAACTAAACAAAATTGTTTTTCAAAAGATACACCTTTTAGGGAATGTTGAGTCTAGTAAAATTTTAAGTGGAATTGTTAAATTATCAAATGACTAATTTTATAGCATCCAGCCTTTGAAGTAGTAAGATAATTTAATCCACAATCTCAACAAATTTGTAACAGGCAAAGGTTCATCACATAAATTTTAAATTTTTCTTCCTAACAAGAGGAAAAACTACCAGACAATTCCAGCTTTACTAGAATTAAAAGGGTTTAAAGAAAGGCAACAGGTCTGAAGTTTCATTTATGCTTCTTAACGATAACATTTTTTTTTAATTAAAAAAAAAATCTATACACAATTAAATTTGTAATGCCTGTCAAAAAATGATAGAATTTTTAATATTTTTTTAAAAGTTACTAAAATATCACTGTATCATATAAAAGACAGACCAATGATAAATATTTTTTTACTTAAAAAATTAAGGTTTTCAAAAACTAAAAATTATCTTTTTTTTCATAAGAACTTTTAAGCAATCCAACATATTATTAGAATCAACTACAAAAGCATATTATTCAGTGCAGAATTGAACACAAATTTTGAAGAACATATTAATGATCAATAAAAATGCATAACCAATATTTTAATATATATTCAAACCAGTTTCAGTAAATGCTACTAATGCCTGAAATTTTATTACTTGTCACTAAACAAATTTTAAACTAGTATTCAGAGTAATAATATTGGAATGATTCCACAGCACTTACAGAAATGATATACTACTAGGCCTTCATAAAACATTCCAGAAATAAATGTTATTTTTATATATATATTTATGAATTATCTTATGAATTTACATGTTCTAGATATGGAACATTGAAGGGTTCTTAGATTGAACTTAATATTTTCGCATCTTCATAAAAATGATTAATTACCAAATTCCATTAAAACAAGAAATAAAAATGGTTGTTCAAATAGTTATTAGAATTGAAAAAATTAGTAATTTAAGATCGTTCATATTTTATGACTTCTGTGATCTTTTTCTAGTGTCCATGGTAATTAGGAAAGTATCTCTCATGTAGTCTTCTCACACTCAAAACTTTCATTTATTGGTATTCTGGAATGCAACAAATTTTGAAGGTACAAGGTAATGTGAATCCGACTGCCTCAAACATTCAGAAGTTACTTCCCTTTCGAAATTAGGGTGGGAATTGTACATGTAAAGATTTGCTAATGTAACATTACACAGAATTGTGAATGTAACATCGCACAAAGAATTAAGTTTATATTTAAAACCGTCTGCATGTCGATAAAATATTTTCTTCCATTACTCATATAAAATGTTTTGCAAGTAAGTGCATTTAAAATAATAATGACCATGCAGGAATCATTTTTAAATAGTTCAATGACATTAAAAAAATTTATATGGAAATTAACTTACATAATTAAAACTTACTTGTATATTTATTAGATACATAATCATGAAAGAATTTGAAAGGAAAAAAATTTGCCCGAAATTTTGCAGCTATTTCAATATATGAAAATCATATTAACCCTGTGTAAATTACATAACAGCAAGATATGGCTATTAAATATTGGAACTGATGCTGCTACAGAAGTATGCATGCATCAAACACCAGTGACTAATAGTAGTTTAACTTATTTTTTATTTAGACAGAAAAATAATCCAGCAACAAACTGTTGTGAAATTTCACATGGAACAACTTCGAAAAACTGTAAATGAAACTAATAATTTATTGAAAAAGTGTATGGCAATGAACGCTTATTGTATGCACAAGTTTTTGAGTGGTTTAAATGTTTTCAAGATGGCTGAGAAGACGTTGAAGATGATTCATGTTTGAGTCACCCTTCCCTGTCAAAAGTCGATGACAATATAAGAAAATTAGTAATCTTGTTCGATCTGACCATTTCTAAATATCAAAAAAATAATTTTTTACAATGAGAATTTTTTTTTTTCAAACCTGTCTGGTAGATAGAAGGAAGAATTACATGAAGCAAATAGAGCATGCTTATTTTATTTATACAGTTATCTTCAACATTCATATACAGCATCGTTAAGCTTGCATAGTTACTGAACGAAATAAAATTTAAATGTTTTTGTTGGTTATTTTTCATTAAGATATTCAATTTGAAAATCAATTTTAGAAATTAAAGCACTATTCCTCTATAAAAATCTTATTTTTTAATATAAAACATTTACTTGATAAACTTAAATCAAGCCCATTTAAGTGTCTCAGATTGTAAACTATCTGTGCAAAGTTTCAAATGTATACTTGTTAATGTTTCTAATAAAAAAATACATTGGCTAAAATAGTTTAGCTTACATATAAACAATAACATTTTTATAATAGACCACTGCAGAAGACACTCCAAAATAATTTTTACAAGAAGCTGAGAGAATTTGCATGTAAATAATTTGTCAAAAAATTGAGATAATTTATTAATTCTTTTTAAAATACATACTTTATTGATGAAGCTTGATTTTCCTACATTTGGAAAACCACAAATCAAAATAGTTCTTGTATTAGGATCAATAGAAGGAAGACGAGACATGTGTTGCCTAACTTCTTCAAGATATTTCAAACTCTCATTTTGACGTTTCATTATAGTAGCCATCCTAAAAAAAAAAAAAGTTTATAAAGCCTCTTAATATTATCTACAATATTTCATGAAAATATACACGAAAAGGCAATATTTCCATCATTCAGTTTTTAATTAATAACACATTTGAAAAATTTTTAGTGGTTTCCCATCCTTTATGCATTTAAATTTATATCAATCAATATATAGAAACAACAATGCAATATTTTGAGATGTTCTAAGAGTAAGTTTCATTTTTTTTTTTACATATCTCATAGCAAAATAATAAAACCATGGTGTTCTGAATTATACACCTTACACTCTTTTTTGACTTAGATACCAATGACATTGAGACATGTCATAGTGTGCAATCAGTTAAGAAACCATTCTGGTTAAATTTGGCACCAGCGATATAAGGAACTCAAGAGGGAGATTCCAGGTATTTTAGCTGTTCATTACATGATTCACATTTAGCATTTAGTTGCAAAAACCCTCAGTCACCAATCTCTGTAAGACAGATTCTACAATTTATTGTCAATGTTACTTACATAACCGATTCATTCACAAAATGGAATAAATTTGCGGCTTTACGAGCTTACTATGATCATAAAATCAGTAATTTCTGCTTTCCTAAATGAACCCATTTTCTGGTAGCCGAATTTTCGTTGAGATTAGCCAGTTTATAATATACTCTAATCTGCATAAGAACAGTGAAATCCCTTCCTACCCACACATACATACAAGCATTCATGATTGGATCTTAATTTAGCATACTACTTGGTGATAAACTGCCAAGTTGGTAACCCTATCATGTCAGAAAGTCGTAAAATTAAAAGTTGTTTTTATAACCCTACCATATGAATGATTTCGATACTTGATGGTTTGGTTTAGTTTTTTTTTATTAACATGGCACTAGAAGCAACACGAGAGCTATTAACGATGGATCTCGTAATTTTGAACCACGGTCAAGTGACGAGGACAACACCTGAGCTGGCACCCCCTCTCCTAACATCCACACCACGCCAACAAGAGGACTTTGGGCCCTGAACAGATTTAAAGTGCACCAACCCCGGCTACACAGCGGGTCTTTGGTGGCCCGTGATTGAACGAAAACCGCCAGCCGCAAGTACACGACCTTGACCACTAGGCTACTGCGGTCCCGATACTTGACCAACAAGGTTGAAGACATGGTTGATAGTCAAGCATCCATTACAAAATCTGACAGATATCAATTTTATTGTTCCATGGCTGAATATTTGTTTCCAAAAGGAAAAAGAATCAGCATAAAAAGTTTATCAGAGAAATTATATCTGGTTTGCTAATAATGAGTTTCACGAGTTTATACAGTAAACGTGGTCGGCAATCAAATGTCCATTACAAAAATCAGGGTGTGCAAACAGATTATCAGTTTCAGCATTTCAATCTTAACACATTTCACATTCATCACTATTAAAAAGGTTAGTGTTTTTAAATTTTTTTTAATAATTTTTGATTGATCTTAAATTTTTACAATTGCAGTGCTTAGGAAATTGTCACTCCTATACCTTCCTTTTACTTATTGAAATAACTTAAGAGTCGTGTGTTTTACGTTGTCGTAAGTGCTTTTATTTACACCTTTTCTTCAAAATGCAACTTCTACACATTTTTTCCTTGCCATCTGACAAAACGCCATCTTGTTTCGACTGAAATGGCTTGGAGTTCATAAATAGTGGCAAGCAATACACTAAAACAGGACTTAACCCAAGTTCACTGTCAACATCTAGAGTCTTTGAACAAGAACTTTTGAGAGTTTTGAGAATATTTTGATCCTGGAAGTTCTTCACTAGGTAATGAATCCTTTTATGAATGTTCAAACAGAGATTCAGATTCTGGAGGAACTTTCAACAAAAAAAATCTTAAAAGCAAGCTTTCAGAATGGTGATCGTTTTACAGAATTTAAGCATCAAGGTAACATCACTCTTCTCCACTTTGGACTGCTAACTATAGTCAAAAAATTTTAAATGCTTTCACTTCATCAGCAGTTAAACATTAAATAATCGGCTCTGAATTATCAAGCACAGCTATCCTACAGAGATAAGAGCTTGATTGTTTCATTGATACTACTTTGTTATTATTTTGTTTTCTTATAGATTTTTTTTATAAATTCTATAATAAAATTTAAATATAAAAAAAGTTGGTGCTTTTTAAAATTAAATAAGAACTAGAAAAAAAATTTCTTCAGCATATTAATTTACATTAACTCAAAAAGCAATAACCTGCCAAGAAAACATTATCTAGTTAAACCAAACAAATTTGATGTATTGAAGAGAATTACTGGAAACATTTTCCCTCTATTAATTCAGTAATCCTTTCTCCATACTCTAAATTATGAAATTTTCACAAAAGAGGGCCTAGATAATCTTTTTGCTCCTTGTGGGGAAGGGCAGCTTTAAAAAGGTTTAAGATCACTGGTACAGTATAATGCATAGAAGTTGGTCTTCATATTAAAAAAAAAAAAAAACTTGGAAATATATATTAGTACTTAAATGTTTACTAATAAAACACTACATACAAGTGTTCTATTAATTAATAAAATTTAAAGAAAGAATTTTCAAACATTAATACATTACATGAATAATCATACCTTTTTATTACATTTCATTTCTAAAACATCTATGATAAAATTTTGCTCTATCCAAACTTCTAAGATTCTAGTATACCAAATTTAAATCTCATACAACTAAGAGGCACTTGATATTTAGATTTAGGTCACTGAATTGCTGAAAGGATTATCTTCCAGTTTGTTTTTAAATCAAGGAAACAATTCATCATAACCCTGTAAGTATTAAAAAATTAAGGCTGAGGAATATGCTATCTCATACAACTCAGAAACAGCCTCTAATTATCAGCACAATTTTTTATGATACTGATTTTCATCACAGCTGTACGATACATTCAGCTTTCCAGTTTTAAGGGAGAAATATGTTAAACACTTATATTTTTCATCCCATCAAAACAA